>CM028689.1:28490055-28573619 GCA_016771965.1 Brassica carinata
ACGCCATCATTAACATTCACGCCATCATTAACATTCACGCCATCATTAACATTCACGCCATCATTAACATTCACGCCATCATTAACATTCACGCCATCATTAACATTCACGCCATCATTAACATTCACGCCATCATTAACATTCACGCCATCATTAACATTCACGCCATCATTAACATTCACGCCATCATTAACAACAACTTTCCACATCCCTCGCGATTGGTCATTGAATGCATCCCCATTACTTCAATTGCGTGAATTTGTTTGTATTTCTGTTTTAATTGGGTTTATTTACGCTCTCTCTCTTTTATGGTTCTCAGAATTTGGTTTATTCATTACAATTCTAGCATTAAAATAAAAATATGAGAGTGAATAAATATTTAGAGAAAATTACATGATAGGACTACACTAATTGTATATATATATATATATATATATATATATATATATATATATATATATATATATATATATTAGACATTCTCTCAGTTTTGGGTAATATTACATCACATGTACATGACATGTGAAACTGTCATCGTTTAGTGAAGTCTACGTACTTTTATATACTATGCTATAATCCCTAACAACATACTTCCTCATCGAATAAATAAAATTAAAAGAACTTACGATGATTTTGTGATGTGTGCAAAATGACAAAACCCATATCGTTTCTTTAGTTTTTTCTTTTCTTTTCTATTGCTCTATAATTGTTATTGCATGAGGCTTTGTAATCTGTATGTATGTCTATTTATAGGTTTGTGATTTTTTATCTTCTTTGTTCCATATGTTAACATCGACGGCACATGATACATTCTTGTTTGTTATTATTTTTGAAAGTGTAAATGAGTCGAAAAAATAAAGTGCACAATTAACCGACACATAAAATTTGATAGCATAGATTATTTTTTGATCTTCGGAATTTCGTTCAGATTTCAAATCTACTAGAATAATAAAGAAAATTATAATTACAGATAAAAACATCTCATATCGAAATTTAGTTTGAGTTTATCATGAATTTTCAACTTAAAATCAATTGGTGATTAGTGGATTGGTTTTTACCCTTTATATATTAGTCATATAATGTCTCATTAAACTCTCGATGTTGAATACTTTTATCTCTAATACCTCTCTTGAGATGATGGCTTTTATTGGTTGGACATCTCGGAATTTTAAGACATTTATAATCGATCGAACGAGTTAATTATAACCTTTATACCTGATCGGATCTAATTATATAAAACTCAGTTTCCTCTCTTCTTAGATCCTCCACATAGGATTACATGTCAGAAACTCGGAGCTTGACAAGGCGACACGTGTCACAGGAGATGAAACTCTCGTTTCATTTATTCCCTCTTCTAATGGGCTTGCATCATTACCCGTATAAACTCTTTGCAACTCAAGTTTTATGGTACATTTTTTATGTGCTTAAAAGGCTTGAATAGAAAACGTATTGGGCCTTCCATCTCTAAACCTAAAGTTGTCTGTCTCTCTTTTCGTCTCCAAGTCGAGATTCTTACCGGCGTCCTATCATGGTCATTCTACCGCCATGGATTCACAGTCGTGTTCTGTTAGTCGATTGAATACCGGCGTATACTAATTGAACGTAAAATCGGTGTCTTATTGAATGCTCTCCACTACTGTCAGAAAAATTCGGACAGAAAGCCTGTTGAATTCACGCCATCATTAACAACAACTTTCCACATCCCTCGCGATTGGTCATTGAATGCATCCCCATTACTTCAATTGCGTGAATCTTCAAGTATAAATAGGCAACTCTTTCATCGGTTCATTCCAATCCTCTCAGAAGCCTGCTATCTGGGTCCGCTCTGTATCCACAAAGAAGGCGCACAGATTACTTCGTAATCACCAACTCCCACCTACTCAGCCTCCCACAGGTTGTCTTTCTTTCTTCTACTTTCTGGTTCTTGAGTAAGCCTTTCTTTTTCCTGGAAAAGCAAAGTGGAACTTTTACATTTTATCTGTTTCCTCTTCACCTACATTCTCTGTTTATTAATTTCCATGAAAATGACAAACCCCAAGTTTGATTCCAAAATCAAAAATCTGAGAAGTCATCAATAAGTTTCAATATTTTTTTACAGTTTTTGTTCTTCTTTCTTGGTTTCAGTTTGATTTCTCTTCAGCTCTGCAATTAAATTTAGCATATGTCGTAAGGCAAGCGGATAGCACGGTTTCTCAGCTTAAAGCTATTTCAGAGCAACTTGCTTCAGCAAAGCATATGGGGGTTCTTCAGCTGTCTCTACCTGCAAATGTTCAAACTGAAATCGAGCAGATTGAAGAGATACTGAGTTCTTCTATAGCTGCTTCCATCACTGGGAAAATCACTAATAGCTCCAATGTCATAAAAGACGTTCTCAATTCCGTGTAAGAACAACCCGTCTGTTACGGAATCCTTATGTTAAACTTGAAAACACTGTAACAGGTCATCTTCTTCATTGCAAAAGGGTGGCGCTTATCACAGTTTCGATCCTTATGCCTACCTCTTGACAATTCTTGGTCTCGGTAAGTCCCAAATCTGCATCATTTGTAATGTTTTTAAGTTTTGAAAGATGAGCTTCTGTATAACTCCTGCAATCTTCTGTTTCTCAACTGTATGTATAACTCATGATCTTATCCAATCATCTTCTCTTGCAGTTTCTTCAATTTTTGGGATACAGCTCATTGTCTAACCAGCACGAAAGAACCATCCGGGCTTACGGTACACCCAGCTGAGCCGCCTAGACCTTCCATCAATACGGTGACCTTCCATTAACGTTATGGAATGGCTTTTTCTTATGAAAGACCGTTTACGATTCAAAAAAAGTTCATCAAAAATTACGTTGTAATTTATTCGGATATATCCATTTTACTAGAATTGCTTGCTTTTTAAATATTGTTAAAAAGTTACGAAGATTATAATATTATACCATCTGTAACCAGTAAAACTAGTTTATGTAAGAAAAAAATCCATTTGTCACACTTTTTAATTAAATGATAACCAAAACAGTTAGTACATGTATAGAAGAAGAGAAGAAGAGGAAGAAGAAACTTTACAATGCGCTGAAGTGTGAGCTCAAGGAAGTGAAGTAGACGATACCAGTTGTTGGATCAACGTCAAGACCATTGAGAAACTTGATGGGATTTCCATCAACACTGTCGGCGATCTTCACGGCCAAACCACCGGCGGGAGAAACAACGTGAAGACCCAACAGAGCATCGGCGACATACAGATCACCTGTTTTCTCATTGAAGGCTATCCCCGCCGGTCGGCCGCACTTTTTGGAGGAAATGGGTTCTTGTAAACCGTAGCACAATAAAGAGTTCCTAATTGTAATAATGACAATTGAAACCAGTGAAATTAAAATATATAAATGATGTTAGTATTTGTTTCGCTAGGTTTTGTTTGTGTGTATGACATCATATGAAAAAATATATATTGATCAAAGATGGATATATATATATATATTAGACATTCTCTCAGTTTTTGGGTAATATTACATCACATGTACATGACATGTGAAACTGTCATCGTTTAGTGAAGTCTACGTACTTTTATATACTATGCTATAATCCCTAACAACATACTTCCTCATCGAATAAATAAAATTAAAAGAACTTACGATGATTTTGTGATGTGTGCAAAAATGACAAAACCCTTCTCGGGAGTATACTTGAGGATAGTACCACCGGAGACTCCAGTGTGCAAAAATGACAAAACCCATATCGTTTCTTTAGTTTTTTCTTTTCTTTTCTATTGCTCTATAATTGTTATTGCATGAGGCTTTGTAATCTGTATGTATGTCTATTTATAGGTTTGTGATTTTTTATCTTCTTTGTTCCATATGTTAACATCGACGGCACATGATACATTCTTGTTTGTTATTATTTTTGAAAGTGTAAATGAGTCGAAAAAATAAAGTGCACAATTAACCGACACATAAAATTTGATAGCATAGATTATTTTTTGATCTTCGGAATTTCGTTCAGATTTCAAATCTACTAGAATAATAAAGAAAATTATAATTACAGATAAAAACATCTCATATCGAAATTTAGTTTGAGTTTATCATGAATTTTCAACTTAAAATCAATTGGTGATTAGTGGATTGGTTTTTACCCTTTATATATTAGTCATATAATGTCTCATTAAACTCTCGATGTTGAATACTTTTATCTCTAATACCTCTCTTCGAGATGATGGCTTTTATTGGTTGGACATCTCGGAATTTTAAGACATTTATAATCGATCGAACGAGTTAATTATAACCTTTATACCTGATCGGATCTAATTATATAAAACTCAGTTTCCTCTCTTCTTAGATCCTCCACATAGGATTACATGTCAGAAACTCGGAGCTTGACAAGGCGACACGTGTCACAGGAGATGAAACTCTCGTTTCATTTATTCCCTCTTCTAATGGGCTTGCATCATTACCCGTATAAACTCTTTGCAACTCAAGTTTTATGGTACATTTTTTATGTGCTTAAAAGGCTTGAATAGAAAACGTATTGGGCCTTCCATCTCTAAACCTAAAGTTGTCTGTCTCTCTTTTCGTCTCCAAGTCGAGATTCTTACCGGCGTCCTATCATGGTCATTCTACCGCCATGGATTCACAGTCGTGTTCTGTTAGTCGATTGAATACCGGCGTATACTAATTGAACGTAAAATCGGTGTCTTATTGAATGCTCTCCACTACTGTCAGAAAAATTCGGACAGAAAGCCTGTTGAATTCACGCCATCATTAACATTCACGCCATCATTAACAACAACTTTCCACATCCCTCGCGATTGGTCATTGAATGCATCCCCATTACTTCAATTGCGTGAATCTTCAAGTATAAATAGGCAACTCTTTCATCGGTTCATTCCAATCCTCTCAGAAGCCTGCTATCTGGGTCCGCTCTGTATCCACAAAGAAGGCGCACAGATTACTTCGTAATCACCAACTCCCACCTACTCAGCCTCCCACAGGTTGTCTTTCTTTCTTCTACTTTCTGGTTCTTGAGTAAGCCTTTCTTTTTCCTGGAAAAGCAAAGTGGAACTTTTACATTTTATCTGTTTCCTCTTCACCTACATTCTCTGTTTATTAATTTCCATGAAAATGACAAACCCCAAGTTTGATTCCAAAATCAAAAATCTGAGAAGTCATCAATAAGTTTCAATATTTTTTTACAGTTTTTGTTCTTCTTTCTTGGTTTCAGTTTGATTTCTCTTCAGCTCTGCAATTAAATTTAGCATATGTCGTAAGGCAAGCGGATAGCACGGTTTCTCAGCTTAAAGCTATTTCAGAGCAACTTGCTTCAGCAAAGCATATGGGGGTTCTTCAGCTGTCTCTACCTGCAAATGTTCAAACTGAAATCGAGCAGATTGAAGAGATACTGAGTTCTTCTATAGCTGCTTCCATCACTGGGAAAATCACTAATAGCTCCAATGTCATAAAAGACGTTCTCAATTCCGTGTAAGAACAACCCGTCTGTTACGGAATCCTTATGTTAAACTTGAAAACACTGTAACAGGTCATCTTCTTCATTGCAAAAGGGTGGCGCTTATCACAGTTTCGATCCTTATGCCTACCTCTTGACAATTCTTGGTCTCGGTAAGTCCCAAATCTGCATCATTTGTAATGTTTTTAAGTTTTGAAAGATGAGCTTCTGTATAACTCCTGCAATCTTCTGTTTCTCAACTGTATGTATAACTCATGATCTTATCCAATCATCTTCTCTTGCAGTTTCTTCAATTTTTGGGATACAGCTCATTGTCTACACGAATAATAACCCTGGAATCTTTGTGTACTTTATAAGTAAGAACTATTTGAATCTTTTCATGACTGATGACTCTGGTACATTCATCTTGTGCGGAATATTCCTTCTGTTACAAAAATATGTCTCATAATTCTTCATAAACTTTTTCTTAATCGTTCAAACTTTTAATGTGTTTGTTTGAGCATTAGTGAAACTGCTGGCACATGTGTATCAATGAGTGCATGAGCAGAGAGCCCCACAAGCAACACGCCTCTAGACTAGATCTTGCCTTGCACAGACAATGCCATAGCTGAGAAAATAACTGAAGTGCTTATAAATTTGGAGACATGACCATAAATCCTCTGCGCATGTGACATAATAAATTTATACATTTTTCAAACCGTGACTTGCAATTATATATATTAGCAAGACCCAAACTTTTCAGTAATAGCCCAACAGTTATTAGTTGCATAAAAAAGAGTCCAACAGTCATTACCTTTTTCGCCTCGGTCAAACACCCACAATTTGTATACTAATCTAACTACTTATAACCAAAAAATCATGCAAACAAACAAATCATGCAATCTCATACAAGATTAACACAAACTCATGCAACATTAAGTCATTAACAAAACCAAAACCAATTACTGCACAGATTCTGGCTTCCAATCTTAAAAGCTCCAACAGCACGAACATCATAGACAGTCTACAGGGAAAATAAAATATGTTAGCCGAACACTTCTTCTCTAATTCAGACTGTGCTTACAAAAAAAGCACCAATATTATATACAGTAAATCAGTGTAGTGGGATACAAATAAGATTCAACCAGTTTCAGATTATCAATTTTGAAATCATTTTAGTTACAATGAATTAGTTATATTTCTTTAACATCGTGTAAATCATTAACTTTAAGAAAATTGTATAAAGAAAAAAAAAATTATCTCATGAAACAAATCTATAAATGAGACAGAAATAACTTCATTTTAGTTTTAATTGGTAACCACGAAAATGACCAAAATGAACAGAAAAAAGTTGAAAAAAAATTCATTTAAAGAATTGAATTGAAAAAAAAAAAAGTTGAACATTGATGAGAAACAAACGTTCCTTATCAATTTTAGATGGGGAAAATACTTCTTCATTAATTCCTCTTTTTATGAGAAACATAGAGAAATGTGGTGGGATCCATATATAATAATTAGCCATATATAATAACTGGTATTAATTTTGAGGAACAACAAATTCATCATAATTTTTTTCATAAAAGGTGGTCATCAACTGGTATTATTTATAACGTGATTAGACTGTAGTGTTAAAAAAATCATTTTACATATTTTTATTAAAGTAAAATAAACATTGAGAGAACCTAAAAAATTATTATAAAATATTATAATAACAAGGCATCATATAATTTCTAAAATAAATATTTGAAATTGTTGTGAGAAATTTTTGAAAGTAAATGCTATTTTTAGTTAAAAAATAAAAATTTTATGTACAATTATTATTGTTAGTTGTTTATCGTATTTAGGATCTCTGCTCTGATTTCATGTAAGATTCAGATTTATTATAGGCTTCTAACTTAAAACCAATTGGTTATAACCCTTTATATATTAGTTAATGTTCCAATTGTTTTTCGATATTAGATGCTTTTATCTCTAATAATTATAACCAATTTAGACACCCGTAATACAATTACAACCCTCTTAACCTACTGATTTATTCTATAGTATAACCTCTTTAAGACAAATTATTTTAAACTAAATTTCTCTGGAGTTTAGACTTTATTAAGATACCTAACCCAGAACTAAAGTTTTAGACTTCAATCCTCCAAATATCTAAAGGTACATTCTTAAGTATTTCATCAGGTCAACACTTAATACACACTAATGATAGAAACAAGCAACGTCAAACACCAACGTCAATACGTTTGATCAACACAAGCTCTGAACAACGACACACTCCGCCGAACACTTACATGCCTATTTACATATTCAAAAAGTAAATTTATCTATAAACTGTACTATTTTGAAGGATTAGTCCATACTTTTCTATAGATCTGAAATGTCTCCAGATTAAAAAATATCTTTTGCCGATTAAAATATAGAACAAAAAGAAAGAACAATTTCTACAAGCAAGCTATATAAAATTTATTATGTATTTCTTTAGGGATTATAGAAAATTCGACTACTACCCATGAGAAACTCAAGTTTGGGAGATTGTTATCATGACAGCTAAGCATTAGTTTTTAGCTGAGGTGTATAATTTATACAGGTACATTGTAAAAGTGTTGTATATGTCTTGTAATATAAAAACTGCCGATATTGTATTCCTTGCCGGCTCTTGGATCCGGAGCAGCTGTCCTTGCCGGGGTGTGTATTTCGGATCATATTCATTGTAACAGTGTTGTATATGTCTTGTAATATCAAAACTGCCATATTGTATTCCTTGCCGGCTCTTGGATCCGGAGCAGCTGTCCTTGCCGGCTTGTGTATTTCAGATCATATTTGATATAATTTTCTAGATGAAAAGAAAAAAAGTATTACTAAACAAATTTTGAAAAGGCATCAATACTTGCAAACCATACCACTTAAAAACTACCCCCTCTGTCTCAAATTACTTGTCGTTTTGGAGTAAAATTTTTGTTTTAAAATAAGTATCGTTTTCGGTTTTCAATGCAAAATTTATTGTCAATATTCTTTACTCTATTTTTCTATTGGTTGATATATGGTTATGTGTATTGGTAATAGTGTTTTTATTTTGAAAATATGTAAAATTAAATATTTTCTTAATCTGTGTGCATCATCTTAGAACGACAATTAATATGAAACGGAGGGAATATTATAAAGATTTGAAGCAAAACAATTGACTAACAAGGAAAGATATGTGATTACGACAACTAACCATGATAGCCATATCGAAAACTGTTGACTAACAATGAAAAATATGTGAGTGTACAAAAGAAAAAAATGTGAGTGCATGTACATATGAATCGACAACAAAGCATTTGTCTTTCACATGCTTTATTAAATATAGATCCACCGCTTTAGGTAGATTATGTTATAAAATAACTTATAATTTTATAGTATCGAGAAATTTAAATAGGAGCGAAATTTTATACCCGCAGAAAGGAGATAATACTGATATAAGATAATAAACGAGAGAGAATATGTTATAGAGAAAGAAGAGAATGGTGTATTACAATCGAACGAAATCGTTCGTTTATATAGAGAGTAAAAAACAAAAATTACTGTGCGTTCATAGTGACGGTGGGCTCCACACATTAAATACTTACGTAACAATGTCAAGCTTCGGTGCGTATATCTTTGACATTGTCTTTCTTCACGTTTATAACACTCCCCCTTGGAGACCAGTGTCACTATCGTTTCTTACTTAACGTCTTTGTTGCCTCGTTAAAAACCTTTCCAGGAAAACCCAATGGAAAAAACCATAGTAAGGTAAAAAGAGTACAACCACGTAACTCCCCCTCGAATGAGCAGTCATAGATCCTTCTGATGACGCATTCCAATGTTATGAACATGTTTTCTGAACACCGAGGTAGGGAGTGATTTTGTAAAGAGGTCGGCTGCGTTGTCGCATGATCGAACATATCTTACTTCAATCTCTTTCTTCTTCTCGAGCTCTTGAGTGTATGAGAAGAACTTCGGGTGTATATGTTTCGTTCTATCGCTTTTGATATATCCTTCCTTAGTTTGAGCAACGCATGCCGCATTATCTTCGTATAGAATAGTTGGCTCCGTATTTTCGTCAATCCCACTGCTTGAGCAGATGTGTCGGCTTATTGATCTTAGCCATACACATTCTCTACTTGCTTCATGGAGAGCGATGACCTCAGCATGATTTGAAGAAGTGGCTACGAGCGTTTGTTTCTGAGAACGCCAAGATATAGCAGTGCCTCCAATCGTGAAAACGTATCCCGTTTGTGATCGGGCTTTGTGTGGATCTGAAAGATATCCTGCATCTGCAAAACCAACCATTTGACCTTTTGAATCTTTAGGGTAAAATAAGCCCAAATCAATGGTCCCTTGAAGGTAACGAAAGATATGCCTAATTCCACTCCATGTCTCCTTGTGGGAGATGAGCTGAATCTTGCCAAAAGATTAACAGCGAATGATATATCTGGTCGTGTACAATTTGCGAGGTACATCAACGCTCCGATTGCACTTAGATACGGTACTTCCGGACCAAGTATCTCTTCATTTTTCTCAGATGGTCGAAATGGATCACTCTCAATATTAAGTGACCTAACGACCATTGGGGTGCTGAGAGGAGTTGCTTTGTCCATGTTAAAGCGTTTCAATACTCTTTTAGTATATGTGGATTGATGCACAAATATACCATTTTGAGAATGCTCAATTTGTAAGCCAAGACAATACTTTGTCTGTCCGAGATCTTTCATCTCAAATTCTCCTTTCAGATAGTCTGATGCCCTTTGTATTTCCTTTTGAGTTCCAATAATATTAAGATCATCAACATATACCGTGATTATCACAAATCCAGATGTTGTCTTCTTGATGAAAACACATGGGCATATAGGATCATTCACATATCCTTCTTTTGTTAAATGCTCACTGAGACGATTATACCACATACGTCCAGATTGCTTCAACCCATATAATGATCTTTGCAATCTTATTGCACATAACTCTTTAGGCTTGGAACTTAATGCTTCGGCATTTTAAATCCATCGGAACTTTCATGTAGATATCGGTATCTAATGATCCATACAGATAGTCAGAACGACATCCATGAGACGCATCTCGAGATTTTTATCAGCTGCTAGACTCATCAGGAATCTAAATGTGATTGCATCCATAACAGGAGAGTATGTTTCCTCATAATCAATTCCGGGTCTTTAAGAAAAACCCTGGGCCACAAGACGAGCTTTGTATCTCATAACCTCATTTTTCTCATTTCGTTTTCGAACGAAAACCCATTTGTATCCAACGGGTCTCACATCTGCGGGTGTGAGTACAATTGATCCGAACACTTCTCGTTTATTAAGCGAGTTAAGTTCAGTTTGTATTGCATCTTTCCACCTTTCCCAATCATGTCGATTTTGACATTCATAAACAGATTTTGGTTATGGATCTTCGAGTTCCTCATTTATCTCACTTGACACAATATATGAGAAAACGTCATCAACATCATCCTTTTCATTTCTTTTCCATATCTTCTTATTATGGATGTAGTTGATAGAAATTTCATGATTATTTTCTGACTCATGATTCTCAACTCTGACAGTATCCTCATTATTTGTTTCTTCCAAAATATTTTCTGCTATTTTGGGTGTGTCATTTATCCCGACATCCTTTTGTTTTCTAGGATTTTTATTCTTAGAACCAGGAGGTCTACCACGCTTCAAGCGTGTTTTAGACTCACGTATATCATCTGTTTTTCCTTGCTCATTTGATATTTTGATACAAGCAGGAGCATTTGCAGCTGGTATATGAGATTTAGTTATAGTCTTGGTATCAGCAAAAGCATCAGGTAGCTGATTAGCTATACTTTGTAAATGCATAATTCGCCGAACTTCTAGTTCTGACTCTTTAGTAGGAGGATCAAGATATAACAACGAAGGTACACTCCATTTGATATCATTTCCTACATTTTTGTTTTCTCCCCCTAGAACTGGGAATACTTTCTCATCAAAATGACAATCGGCAAACCGTGCCGTAAAGACATCACCAGTCAGTGGTTCTAGGTATCGTATAATTGACGGAGAATCACAACCAACATATATTCCCAATCTTCTTTGTGGTCCCATCTTTGTACGTTGTGGTGGTGCTACAGGCACATATACCGCACAACCAAAGATTCTAAAATGAGAGATGTTTGGTTCTCGACCAAACGCCAATTGTAGTGGGGAATACTTATGGTATGCACTTGGTCTGATCCGAATAAGTGCTTCTGCATGCAAAATAGCATGTCCCCATATAGAGGTTGGAAGTTTTGATCTCATGATCAATGGTCTTGCAATCAATTGCGACGCTTAATCAAAGACTTCGGCCAAACCATTTTGAGTATGAACATGAGCCACAGAATGTTCGACTTCAATCCTGTTACCATACAATAATCATTGAATGCTTGGGATGTGAATTCACCAGCGTTGTCTAATCTAACTCTTTTAATAGTGTAATCGTGAACCGTGTTCGCGGTTTGATTATCTGAGTTAAGAATCTCGCAAATACCACATTTGAGATGATAATGAACAAACATGGGACCATCTACTGGATCGTCAATTAATACCATAAAATAGTGGAACGGTCCGCAAGGTGGATGTATTGGTCCACATATATCGCCTTGAATTCTTTCAAGGAACTTTGGTGATTCTGTATCAATTTTGGTTGGCGATGGCCTTACGATCAACTTTCCAAGAGAACATGCAACACATGTCATTTTATTCCCTTGAGAAATCTCTTGGATTTTCAATGAATGACCATGTGAGCTCTCTATGATTCTACGCATCATTGAGGTGCCGGGGTGGCCGAGGCGATCATGCCATAATGTGAAATCTTCTGGATTTTCTTTTACTACAAGATTGGATTGATTGCATCGATGTAGGTATGATGCAATAGAAGGAAGTTCGGAAACTTTTCCAATATATGCCTTTTGCCATATTTCTCAGAAGTTACATACATGTACTTCTTTCCATCCTCAGTTGCAGACTGAGTATCATATCCATGAAGATAGATATCTTTGAAGCTCAATAAATTCCGTTTAGAATTTGGAGAATATAGAGCATTATTTATGGATAATTTCGTTCCATTTGGCAATGTAAAGTTAGCTTTACCAGCTCCTTCAATCACGTCTGCAGGACCTGATATTGTATTGACAATGATTTTTCTTGGTTTTAAATCAGAGAAATATTTCTTTTGTCTCAGAATAGTGTGAGTTGTTCCACTATCTGGTATACATATTTCTCGTAATCGTTTCTTGGATTTTGTTCCATTAGCATTGTTATCTATTTCTGTAACAGTCATAAATATCAGTAAAAGAAAACATAAATTCATTCATATAATAATCATATAAGAAAACACACACAATAATTATACATTAAGGTGATGTTAGAAACATCATTATTCGTTTAAAACAGGAAATGGAATAATTATACATGACAATACTGAAGTTCAGTAGTCTTATTATAAGCATTTCAGTTCTCTTCAGGAGTAACCTAGTCCAGCTCATTTGCGAAATCAGAGCTTTCGAGATACGTTGTCCCTTCAAAGTTTTATGTGAGGTTTACTTCTTTAGCTTTGCCTTTCGTGGACTCTTGATATAACTTACATAGATGTGGAGGAGTACGACATGTACGGGACCAATGTCCTTTACAGCCACATCTGTAACATACTGTCTCACGCTTCTGGGTGGTATCCTCTTGAGTTTCTTTACCCTTAGAAACTTGTTCGGATCTAACCCATTTGTTAGATCCCTTCCATTTGGGATTGTAAGTTTTTCCACGTTTGATGTTGAAACGGCGACCACGACCCCGATTGAATTGGGTTCTCCTTTCTGAGTTTTCTATTGCCGTAGCATTCACTTCAGGAAATGCCTTGGCTCCCGGAGGTCGGGAATTGTGGTTTTTGATCAAGAGCTCATTGTTCTTTTCAGCCAACATGAGCGCAACCATCAATTCAGAAAATCTCGTGTACCCCATTTTCCTATAAATTTCGGGTAGGAAGTGAAGCTGTTTGTGGAAAGTGTTGTATGTCTTATTCATCATTTCTGCTTCAGAGACAGGGTTACCACAATACTTCAGGAGTGAAGCTATCCTTAAGACAGCAGAATTGTATTCCTCAACCTTTTGAAAATCCTGAAACCTCAGGTTTTTCCACTCTTCTAGAGCGTGAGGGAGATTGACTTCCTTCTGGTTATCGAACCTTTCTTTTAAAGCTTGCCATAGTTCAGCTGGGTCTTCTATGCTCGCATAGTCATGCGTAACATTTTCATCGAGGTGTTTCTTCAGGAAAATTATCGCTTCAGCCTTATGTTCAGGCGGCGATTTGTTACCGATTTCAATCGTTTCGGTTAACTTTTTCATCACCAGATATGGTTTCACGTTTGTGACCCATCCGACATAGTTTTCGCCAGTTATTTTGAGAGCCGGAAACTGAAGATGCTCAATTCTTGCCATTTGTATTTCTAAAACACAAAATATTAAATTTTATTAGAACTTTAAAATGAACCGTTAACATTAACTATACACGCAATTACAAGGAGAAAAAGCGCATAGAGAACTAAACCGATGTTTAGAGTAAACTCGGTCGGAGTAAATTCTCCAAAGAAAAGACCATACATAGAAGCAAAAATTAAAATTGCACATAAAATCAAAAACATGCGAATCATCTTCTTAAGAGTAGAAATCGGGAGAAAATATTTGAGAGAGGATGAAATGTTTTGGATGAAAAATGAGTGAAATATGAGTGTATTTATAGATGAAAATTACTGTTCATAGCCGTTGTAAAAAGGTAAAAATTTTGAAAATTTTCTTTGTGACCGTTGAGATTAAATCGTTGAAACGAAAATCAGTCTGAAAATATTTTAATTACCAGTTTACCAAATTCCGTAAATTTCATAATATCTTGAATAGGTGACCAAACATTTATATAATAACCATAATATAATAAACAAGAAAATATTAATCAAATTATAGCAATAGATTAATTTCCGTTTTAACATTAATTAAATTTGCGGCGGCACAGCCAAGCCAAATAATTATAGTGTATTTAATAATCAAGGTTTATTAACGAGGCGACATACCGCCCGCATTAATAATAATTGAAAGCAAGTATTATAAAATAATAAGTAATATAGGCGGTATACCGGCCATTATAATAGGATATATATGATACATATAAATTTTACCGAATCGCAGAGTGATCGTGCTGATAACGTGTTATAAAATAACTTATAATTTTATAGTATCGAGAAATTTAAATAGGAGCGAAATTTTATACCCGCAAAAAGGAGATAATACTGATATAAGATAATAAACGAGAGAGAATATGTTATAGAGAAAGAAGAGAATGGTGTATTACAATCGAACGAAATCGTTCGTTTATATAGAGAGTAAAAAAACAAAAATTACTGTGCGTGCATAGTGACGGTGGGCTCCACACATTAAATACTTACGTAACAATGTCAAGCTTCGGTGCGTATATCTTTGACATTGTCTTTCTTCACGTTTATAACAGATTATATATATATATATAGTTTCACGTGGACTAAAAAATTATGTAACATGGAAGCCCTCTTAGTCTATTGGTTTGATTAAGGGTTCATTAATGATTTTATACCAGAAAATCTGAGTTTCGAATCCCAGAGAAGATGGAATTATACGAATTAACGAAAAAAAAATTTTACAAGAGATCTGCGGCATCAATTGTCGGCTGTGAAATTGTCTGTAATATTTCTTATAATTTGTAATAGCATAATTATCTAGCGTTAAAAAAGTTATAAGTTTATCTTTTGCTTGAAAAATATTATTAAAATTAACATAACCGATATTTTCTACTTTCGGTTTACCAAATTATACTATTTAGCTACAGAAATATAAACATATTATTGTTGTCATATAACATCAGTAAGATCAATATACGGTTATGACCTTTAATATTCAATAAGATATCAAATTCATATTTTTGGCCAGATGTAAAGTTCATTGAAAACAATCTAATCAAGCGGTATAAAATATTTTGTATTATTATATTTGATTCAAAATTATATACTATTTTATATTTTCAGCATATTTTGCAATTTAATTTGAAAAAAACTTGATAAATATTTCGTTACTATGGTAATATTATTTAGTTTGTGTATGAAATAATGTATTTACGAAGTTCAACCATTTTCGCAGGAATTAAAACCATATGCATATCATTTCATGTTTATTATTTTTATTTATTGTAATATTACAAATATTATTGAAGTGAAAATTAAAGGTAATTTATCATAGATATGATATAAAATAAATATATACAATTTTAAAATTATACAGTCTTAAAAAAAAACAGATTATATTCACACTGTATATTAATACATAGTTAGATTTTTTTTTAAAAAAAATCTTACTATCTAATTGATGCAACACACATCCAATGAAAAAATATATAGCACAATATAATAAAAAATATGGTCTGAATGATATAAAAATATGGTCTAAATAATAACCAAACACTCGAGCGGGTATACAGATTTGCCGGTTGAACTTAAATTCGGTTTTTAGCACAACTCAGACTCGGTTTGAGGAGCGAGTCACGGCCAGTTTGGACCGATTTTCAAAACACTGCAAATATGTAATATAGATATATTATTTAATATATATAAACTATAGATTCTATGAAAAATATACACACGCGCAGATCAAAAGCTAGTATAATATTATTATATTGGTCATACTAATTATATAGGTAGGATATTTGTATATTTATGTAAAGCTCATAGGATAATATGATTATTTAAATGGTAATTTAAACTTATGTTTTAATAATATACATTCACATGTAAACTCATTTTATCATATCTATAAATAGCTAATACTAAATGGTTTGAAATTAGTGTATTTGAATATTGTAAAATTGTCAAAAACAAATTTTACTAATATCATTAATTTCTTTTATTATTTATATTTTTTGATATGATATTTAAATAAAATATGAGTTACATACAAAAAAGAAATTCCAAATTAGTTAAACTTTCAAAGTTGCCTAATAATCAAACGTAAATCCAATAAGTATCTTTATATATAAAGATGAGTTTTCCTTCCCTCCCATGCTGTCCAGCTCAGCTGCCACATCAACAATTGTGACTTAGCATATTGGGCTTCACTTACATTTCGTTCTCTCACAATCCACACCGTTTCATTAATTTCCATTTGTTATGGGCTTTTTTCGTTTGTTTTGTGTCATTATGTTTTTTGGATTCAGGAAACTGGCTATTCTTATGTTTCAGACAGCCCGATAACCCAATAGATTTAACTCTAATTGTGTTTTACGCGCAGAAAGGATTTTAGGGTTAGTGTCTCTTTTTTTTCTGCGACTCCCCTCTTCGTCCTCCTGTGACTTCTGATCTTCATCTGTAACATTGAAACACTTCCAGTTATCTCTTCTTCGTGTTTAGTCCCTTATTATTTAGATGATTCTTTTCATCTTCCTGATTACGAGAACATAGAAACGTTTTGTGGTTACGGTCAAGCCAAGGGTCTTCTTCAACCATCGTCAATCTATCCTTCAATGCTCTCATTTACTGACTCCGCCAGAAATTACAACTATAAAAAGGTATGTTTGACCCCGTGAAATGCATCAGTTCCTTCTTCACATTCATAAGCTTTAAGAAACCAATCTTCTTGATGGCTAATTCCTCTGTCTTCCTGGACGATTTGCACAGGTCTGTTTGCTTAGGTTATGAGAAGCTATGAAGATTAAGCGCGGCGGTGAGGTAATGGAAGTCGACATGCTCCTCCTGGACACCAAGGTAACTCTGGCTTTATTACGTTTTTTTTCTTATGTTTTTAATCCTCTCGCATTGTTCGTGTTTAGATTATGAAACTTTCAAACCTAATAGTTCTTCACCGGAGATCAATTTCTGTCATGAAAATTATTCCCCATACATTTTTGTCATCTTCAGATATTTGGGATATGATCATTGTTGTAATATTATTCCCCATAAGTTTTTTTTGAGAGCTACTCTAATCATTGCAGGTTGGTCGTAAATGACAATAGGACTACATCAGCAGCTTCATTTGTTGAGAGGCTATGCCAAGGTTGAGCCACTGACAATAGCTGAGCTTAGCCAGTTTATCATCACAACCGAGCCTCAGTTTCACTTGCAACCTTTAATAGGTTTGTGTCCACCATCATTCTAAGCTCTGTTTATGATTGCAACATTTACTATTGCAGAAAATAGAATTTATCTGCATTGGAAAAGTCACATGTACTCAGACAAATGTATGGTGCTACAGATCTTGCTCCAAGTGTGCAAGGAAACATCAGAGGAGTGCTTCATCGTTTGCATGCATGTTCTGCAATCAGAGATGTGCCGTCGGTGTTCTCAGGTACACAGCTATTTTAGTTGTTCTTTTTATAACAATGTGTCTAAAAAATTGTACTCTGTCTATTAGGTATTGTGTGGAGATGACTTTTGCTGATGACTCGGACGAAGCTGTTTCGTTAACTTTCTATGGTGAAATAACAAAAGCTCAGCAATATTCGGGCTGCTGATGCTGGTCATCTGCTGGATTATGATCATTGAGGTTTACAAGAGGATAGTGGAGGATATGTGTTGTGATTTAAGAAAACACTTCGAAACTAAATCCAAAACGGCCGTTGAGATTCCTGAACTGCATTAGTATTCATTTGAAGTTTGCTGAAGAGGCAATGAAGCAGAACAATTGTTTTCACTTTCTTGCCTTGAGTCTCTAATAAATAAAAAAAAATAATTTTATTCAACAATAAATTGTCTAACATCACGCAACCGTCTTCTATAACAAATGTCTTCATCATATACATCTACTACATGTATGCTAAATAATTATCATAGTCAATTACATAATTTAACTTTGTATATATATATATATATATATTTTATTTTTTTTTGTCATCAACTTTGTATATATATAAATATCTAATAAACAATACAAATAATTTTATTCAAAAATAAACTATAATCAATATAATTCCATATATAATAAAAATTGTCGAAGGATTATATTTTATAAGTTAGTTAGTAATTTTTATTTCAAAATTCTAATCAATTATATTGATATATAATAATAATTATAATACCTATAAGATTCTAACATGTATATATATAAATAGAAATGATATTTTCATATTCTCTATTTACATATCTTAAAATATTTTTAATTATAATGAATAAACCACTTCTTTTATATCGTGCATATCATTGTTTTTAAGAAAAAGGTATAAAATAATTTAATTCATGAAACAAATATAAAATTGAGAGCAAAAATAACATCACTGTACTTTATCCAATAGACTATAGTTTTAAGAAAATCTTTTTGCATTATAGTTAAACTAGGAAAAATGAAAAGAAAAATATATTTAAATATATAGTAAAACAAATAGTTAAATTGTTGTTAAAAATTGATAAATATTGTCAATACTACTTTTAGTTAAAATAAATCAAACATTTAAAATAAATTTATATTAATAGTTTATTTATTCGCCCGCCCGTAGGGTGGGTTTATCCTAGTTGAATATATAATAAAGGCTATAAAACATGATATATACTATTGTGTTTGCAAAAGTCATATAAACATTTTAAAAGATGGTTAGTGTACATAATATATGCCACTAATGACATAAAAATAAGATTTCTACGTACATAAATATTAAAACAAAATAATATTTATTTTGTTATGAAATATTGTATTTAAGAACTTCAACAATTTTCCAAGGAAATAAACCATATGCATATCATTTCATGTTTATTATTTTTATTTATTGTAATATTACAAATATTATTGAAATGAAAATTAAAGGTAATTTATCACATCGTGTTTCGGTCACCCTTGGGTTCCATTCAAAGGTTTTAAAGCTTAAAAATTTGAACAATTCGGGTAGTGAGAGTCCCGAAGTATAGACCACCGTTGAACTCGTTAACTTCGCTAAGAAAACTAAATTGAAAAGGAACACGAACTCTCTGAAGCACTTCACCGTTAGGGTTGAGTTTGACGACTGCTGTTTGGTTGGTAACCTTATGCACGGCAGCGACCCAAAAGTTTCCAGTAGAACCGATTCTTCTGATACTGCTAGGGCGCAATTGTGAAGGCGAAATGCTGAAGTCTTCAGAAGAACCAGCTTTAGGTCCTTTGATCCAATACCTCTGGATGTTATTCTTTGTAAACTGACTAACCAGCACGAAAGAACCATCCGAGCTTACGGTACAACCAGCTGAGCCCCCTAGACCTTCCATCAATACGGTGACAGCCTTAGTTGATGGGTCGTACTTGTAGAGTTTTCCTGTGGCGTCCTCCAGATCCAATAGAAGATGCATTTGGCTGCATACATAACAAAAAATTACGTATATTAAGCAACAAACAATGTATCCGGAAAAACAAAAAATATATTTGAGTAAGTACTTTTTTTTTACCCAATTGAAATCATTATAGGTAAATATTTTGGAGTTGCCCAAAAAAAAGGTAAATATTTTGGAATGGTTTTTTCTTCTGAAGACCGTTTACTATTCAAACGAAGTTTATCAATAATTACGTTGTAATATATTCGGATTTATCCATTTTATTAGAATTGTTAGCTTTTTAAAAACTGTTAAACAAGTTGCGAAGATTATAATTTTATATCATCTGTATACCGTAAAACTAGTTTGTGTAAGAAAAGAAAATCCATTTGCCACACTTTTTAATTAAATGATACTCAAAACAATTAGTACATGCATAGAAGAAGAGAAGAAGAGGAAGCAGAAACTTTACTATGCGCTGAAGCGTGAGCTCAAGGAAGTGAAGTAGACGACACCAGTTGTTGGATCAACGTCAAGACCATAGAGAGACTCGAAAGGATTTCCATTAACACCGTCGGCGATTTTTACGGCCAAACCACCGGCGGGAGAAACAACGTGAAGACCCAACAGAGCATCGGCGACGTAGAGATCACCTGTATTCTCATTGAAGGCTATCCCCGCCGGTCGGCCGCACCTTTCCGAGGAAATCGGTTCTTGTAAACCGTAGCACAATAAAGAGTTCCTGAATTGTAATAACAAACAATTGAAACCAGTGAAATTAAAATATATAAATGATGTTAGTATTTGTATCTCTAGGGTTTTTTTTTGTGTGTATGACATCATATAAAAACTATATTCATCAGAGTTGGATATTAAATAGATATTAGACATTCTCTTTTTTTGTTTTTTGGTAATTTAACATCACAAGTATATGACATGTGAAATTGTCATCGTTTAGTGAAAGTCTACGTACCCTTTTGTACTATGTTATAATCCCTAACAATCTATATACGTCCTCATCGAATAAATAAAACTAAAAGAACTTACGATGATTCTGTGATGCGTGCAAAAATGACAAAACCCTTCTCGGGAGTATACTTGAGGATTGTACCACCGGAGACTCCAGTGTAGAATGCTTTCTCTATGGAATTAAAGGCGAAAGAATGAGGGCCCGACCTAAGTATCGGCAGCGGAACTCTCTGGAAAGACGCCTGCGCGTCAACAGAGATGACCGCCCACAAAAGAGAAAGGAGGAGTAGAGATATTGTGGACACAGATGACATCTTATCGTTTTTTTTTTTCTTTCTATTGCTCTTTAATTATTATTGTGTGAGGCTATGTAATCTGTATGTATGTCTATTTATAGGTTATGTTAACATTGACGGCACATGATATACTTTCTTGTTTATTATTACTTTTAAAAGTGTATCGAGTCGAAAAAATAAAGTGCAAAAGTAAACCACACATGAAGTTTGTTAACAGAGTTTCTTTTCTAGTTTTTGAGATTTCGTTCAGATTTCAAATTCACTGAAACAATAAAACATATTATAACCAATTTAGGTACGCAAAATACAAGCACAACTTTCTTAAATCACTACTTTGTTCTATAGTATCAACTCTTTAAGACAACTTATCACGATCTAGATTTAGTAAGAGTTTAGATTTACCAAGATATCTAACCCTGAGCTAAACTTTCACTAAGTTTAGATTTCAATTCTCCAAATTTTTGAAGTTACATTCTTAAGCACTTCACCAAATTCGTCAACACTTAACACACAGCAATATACCAACGAGCATGTCAACACTAACGTACATCACGCTTGATTATCACAGATAACTTTGCCATGCGCAACGTCAACACCAACATTGCTTAAGCAACACAAGTTTTAAATAATCCACTCTCTGTGAAACACTACTCTTAGGGGTGTTTAATCCTGTAAAATCGAATCAATTAAAACCAAAACAAACTGAAATAGAAAAAATGATTTCGATTTGGTGGTACCGAATATACCGAATGGATGTTATTTTTAAGAAACTGTGGTATATAAATATGATTTGGTATATAAATTGATTAAACCGAATAAACCAATCAAGTAAAATATAGTAGTACGATTATATGTAAATTATATAATATAAGAAATAATATATACATAATTTGTTTTATTTTTATGATCTTCATACTTAAAATGTTAATTTTAGTTGTTTAATATATTATTTTAAGTTAAAAATTATTTTTTCATTTTTATCAAATTGAACAAAACATACTTTTAAATTTTTTGTTAATAAATATGTGTGCTAATATTTAGTTATTTAATAATATGATGGATTAGTAATTTTTCTCATTTTATTAAATAAAAATATTATTATTGTTAACTTAATCTGTTTACTAATTATTTAAACAGTGAATAAAAGTATAAAAATAGTATATTTAAAATCAAAAATATATGTAATCATATAAAGTAAAAATTATAGACTATTATAAGAGATAAATATATTTATGGTTTTTTTGTATAAAACCGAATAAACCAAAACCGACAGTATATAATCCGAACCAAACCAAAGTAAAATATGGTCCATTTACATATTCGAAGAAAATATTTATCTTTAGACTGTATTTTTTTCTTTGAAAAATTAGTCTGCATTTTACTATAGATCTGAAATATTTCAAATTAATTAAAAAACATATTCTTGCCGATAAAAATGTAGAACAAGGAGAAAGACCAACTTCTACAAGCAAGCTATATAAAAAAAAATTAATGTATTTTTAGGGATTTATAGAAAAACTCGTCTACCCATGAGAAACTCAAGTTTGGGTGATTGTTTTCATGACAGCTAAGAATTCGTTGTTTAGCTGTCTTGTATAATTTATACAGGTACATTGTAACAGTATGTTGTATATGATAGTACATGTCTTGTAATATAAAACTGCCAATATGTATTACAACAAATTTTGAAACGGCACATCATCATACTTAGGGGTGGGCACGGAGCGAATATCCGGAATTTTAAGGATATCCGTGATCCGATCCGTCCCGTACGAATATTTGATTTTTCGACTCGATCCGATCCGTGATTTTCCGGATATTCAGGGCTACGAATATCCGAAAAAATCAGTATATTTTACCGGATATCCGATCCGATCCGTCGATCCGGTAAAAATAATGAAAAATTCATTTTTTTGAAAAATATTTTTTGAAAAAAAGAAATTTTTAGTATAAAAGAATAATATTTTCATTACAAAATATTTAAAAATGCATACTTTAAAAAATTTAATGACTAAATTATTAATTTAGTGGATAAAATATAAATATATATATAGAGAGATATAAAATTATATATAATTTTATATATACATGTATATGCATATGTACATTACGGATCGGATCGGATATCCGTTTTCTAAAAATTGAGTATTTGTGATTTGCTCCTTATTTGACGGATATTGAATTTTAATATTTGCTTCGATTTGTAAAGTTACGGGTATTCGGATTTTTCGGATCGAATCGAAACGAATAACGGATCGAATCAAAATCTACGGATATTTTGCCCACCCCTCGTACTTGTTAACCACGCCACTTATAAACTATTATAAAGATTTGAAGGAAAGCAATTGACCAACGATGAAAAATACGTGATTACGACAACTAACCATGAAGCCATATCGAAAACAGTTGACTAACAATGAAAAATATGTGTGTGTACATATGATTGGACAACAAAGCATTTGTCTTTCACATGCTTTTTTAGATTAATAGATCTACGCGCTTTACGTATATTGGATACTTAAATATATCTATATATATAGTTTCACGTTCTACATGGACTAAAAATTTATATAAAATAATATACAATGAATTTTTAACAATTTATGTATATTTATAATAATTTGTAGATATGTGTCATCTTTACCGTTATATAATATTTTAAAATTTATTCTATCGAATTATTTAAGAAGCTAAAATGTTTTTTTTACACATATGATCTCTATTATCTCATATTATATATATATATATATATATATATATATATATATATATATATAGTTTTAAAGCTTTTCTGTAAAGTATTTTAAGATTTTATCTAGTAATAAGTTCTGCAAGTAACCATGTGTTGTACAAAATTTTGGCATATATGTATATACCAGATCAGTTAATTTCACAGTCATCCAAATCATCTGGCCATTAAATTGTAATGCTTATCTACATATCAAAATAAATTATTATTTTATCATATATTTTATAAACCTAAACGATATATTGGCACATAAACTTAAATACATTATATAAAAATATAGATTTCATAGACCGTATTTAATATATAAATATATGTAAAAGTTGATTAAATATCTTAATGAATATGTACTTGCACACACGTTTCCATATCTGAATTATTTAAATATTAACAATCATGTCAACACCAACACACACCATGCTTGACCACCACAGATAACTCCGTCGCATTGCATCATCACCAACGTTTAGCTTAATCAACATAAGCTCTGAACAATGACACACCCCGTCAAACACTTACACACCCATTTACATATTCGAAAATAAAATTTATCTATAAACTGCGCATTTTGATAAGAATTAATCTTAACTTTTCTAAATTAATAAAAAAAATTTTGCCGATAAAAGTATAGAACCAGGAGAAAGAACAACTTCTACACGCAAGCTATATAAAATTTATTATGTACTTTTTTAGGGATTATAGAAAAACTCTCGACTACCCATGAGAAACTCAAGTTTGGGAGATTGCTAGCTATCACAGCTAAGCATTCGTTGTTTAGCTATCTTGTATAATTTATACAGGTACATTGTAACAGTATGTTTGTTTTTTTTGAATGAATGTTAAATTTATTTACCAAAAAAACATTTTATACATCAGGTGTGATTTTGAGATTGAAATGTTAAAATTTGAAAAAGAAATCTATCACTCTAAGAAGCTCTTCTTGTACCAAACCAAATGGTTAGGCCTTCATCGTACTTGCTGTCTCCTTGTCTTCGAATGGTCGATAACCGATTCCGTATCAGTATGTTGTTGTATACGATAGTACACGTCTTGTAATATAAAAACTGCCAATATGTATTACTTAACAAATTTTGAAACGGCACATCATCATACTTGCTAACCATGCGCCACTTAAAAACTATTATAAAGATTTGAAGCAAAACAATTGACTAACAATGAAAAATATGTGATTACGACAACTAACCACGAAGTTATATCGAAAACAGTTGACTAACAATGAAAAATATGTGAGTATACATATGATTGGACAACAAAGCATTTGTCTTTCACATACTTTATTAGATCCACGCTTTACGTAGATTAGAGACTTATTTATAAATAAATAGTTTTACGTTAAATTATCGACTAAAAATTTATATAAATAAAAATATATATTTATATAAAAATAACAATGAATTTCTAAAACTTTATGTATATTTATAATAATTAAATTTGTAGGTATGTGTCAGCTTTATCTTTATATAATATTATAAAATTTAATCTATCAAATTTATTAAGAAGCTAACATGTTTTTTAAACATATCTCTATTTTCTCTTATCTATAATATATATAATTTTAAGACTTCTCTATATAGTATTTTAAGATTTTATTTAGTAATAAGTTCTGCAAAGTAACCATGTGTTGTCCAAAATTTTGGCATATATATGTATTTTTATCTATTTTATACAAGATTTTAAATTTTTTCCTATTAGAGTAAAATTTTAATCTATAAGCCATAAATGGAAACCAACTTACATAATATTTATATTTTTCTCTATCGACAAGTACTAAGAAGTTTCAATTTGTCCTTCGGAATTTTGACACATATCTCTGTTTTATCCATTTTTATAAAAAGTTTAGTTATGATTTCTCTAAAAATGGTTTTTAATATATAAACCAAAATGGAAACTGTTTTATATTTGGTATATAAATCATAAATGAAAACCATCTACAGAAATAAGCAAATACATTTCAAAATAATTAATTAACTTATGCAATTGCTTAAACTCCGGTAATTTGTTTTTGTAAACTTAATCCAGTAAATTTTCCACATAAATCACCAGAGTTGCTCGTAATAACAACCTCTCGTAATTATTTAATTTTAACATATGGAGTTATCTCACAAAAATAATTGATACAATTACCAATGATCTAGATTCATGTTTTCCAAATTTTAGTTGTAATTTAATCTGAACTGAAAATTACCAAACAGATAGGAATCTAAAATAAAGTATCTTATTTTTTTAAAAATCGAAAATGCTTTTAGTTATTATAAATATCTGAATAGATACTAAAAAAAGAGAATTCAAATAGTTTTACAATAAATTTATTTTAGATCAAATAATTCGGAAAATAACAATCCAGTTATCTGCAATGTTTTTAAAAACGGACCGGATATTGACTCGACATTATCACTGAATAGCTGGTCGGACCAGTTCAACAGGTCGAACTGGGATTTTGATTTTTCTTTATATATAGATACTCACATAAATATATATATATATAATATGAAAATGTTATAAAAGAAACTATAAATAAAATATACTTTGAAAAATATAGGATTTGAAAATTATGGATTTAATTACATATACGAAAATATAACACACTAAAGAAGATTATTTATATAAATTATAAATTTCCTTATATGTTTTAATGTACTTAAATGAGAATTGGTTTAACAAAATTTGTTTTCCTTACTTTGAAGTAAGAAAAACGAGTAAAAATAGAAAATTTCCTACACGATTGATTATAATTGCATTAAATTGTAACACAAAAAAGGAAATAAATTATGCAATTTGAAAAATCAGATTTTGATATTAAACCGGTTAACTGGTTTTGCTGGTTTTCAACTGGTTTTAGCGGGTTTAGGTCACATCCGGGTTTTAACTTAAACCAGACTCGGCTACATAGACGATGCACAGTCAGACTGGTCGGACCGGCCGGTCCGGTCCGGTTTTCAAAACCCTGGTTATCTATTATCATTTTTAAATAAAATTTTCAAACAATATGTGACTACAAAACATTTATGAATGTCACTTGATCCATACCGAAAAGTCCAAACTAACATAATCAAACCTTTTAGTTTTCGGATGTTATTACGTCTTAAACCCTAACCGACGATAAGCTTACCAAAAAATATTGATTTTGGTTTGCTTATGCAATTCTGAGTCTATCAACAATTCAATTTTTTTTACTGAAGGCATTCTAACAATTCAATTTTTTCATAAAAATATATGTTAAATTACTCATAGTTCTATATATATATACAAATGTTTAAAAAAACGAAATGAAAGATTTGATCAGATTTCATACAATTCTAACAATTCAATTTTTTCATAAAAATATATGTTAAATTACTCATAGTTCTATATATATATACAAATGTTTAAAAAAACGAAATGAAAGATTTGATCAGATTTCATACAATTCTAACAATTCAATTTTTTCATAAAACTATATGTTAAATTACTCATAGTTCTATATATATATATACAAATGTTAAAAAAACGAAATGAAAGATTTGATCAGATTTCAACCGTATTACAACCAAAAATCATTTGTGATCAATTCAAAGGAATTACTCCAATTCAATATACCTAAAACGAATAATAAAATAAAAGCAAAAAGAATTCTTACATTTGAAGTCAGATGTCTAATAACGATAACAAAATATGTTAAAAAAATTATATTTATTTTTTCATATGTATAAATTATAAACGGTTTTTTTTTATAATTGTGGGGATCCCAAAAATTTTATAGGCTCAAAAATTAATCCCACAAAATTTTGTATTCGAATATACAATTAATTTATCTAAATGCACGTTGAAGTAGCCAAGCCGAATCGAACAAGTTCTGGCTAGAATACCTTTACTACTAGGCCTATAGACTAAGTTTTTATAAAACGGTTTGAGCTGTCTAATATTTAGTTTGTCATCCGACTGATCACAATTTTGTGCTTATCGTCAACTTCGATCCTCCGGACCGTTTGAACCTGCATGCAGACCCATGCTTATTACATGAAAATTATAACCCTAGTTTAGTTGTAAACTTTAGCGGGCATATTTACTGGTTTTATTGGTCTTTTTAGCACAAATATTGTTTATTGGTAATTTTTATATTTTTTATAACTGGAAGATAGATTACTAATACCTTTGGAACTTATTTCTATAATCAAAAATAAATATAATTCAAAGGCGACAAGTCAAGCCCTAACCCAACGCATTTCAAATCGACGGCAACCACCGTCTCTTCTAGCTTCCATCGGCCGATCCGCTCCGATTGAAGCTTCCTCTACCATCAATTTGAAGACTTCCCTCTCTGTGACTCTAAAGATGGATCCTTCGTCGACCACTACGCAAGAAGAACCGCAGCCTCACTGCGGTGATGGAATTTCTGGACACGGCGGTGACGAAACCTCCGGCCGCTGTGAAGATGACCCCTCTCACGTTCCTCCCGCAATCTCCGGCCATATAACAACTACATCTCCACTGAACGAGGATAGTTCAAACATTGAAGATGTTACTCAGGAAACTGATGGGACCGGGGAACAAGTTCCAGCACCTTTCTTACCTTCTCTTGGTGCGTGGTCGAAGCGACTTGTCTTCCAGTTCTCTCCTCCGAGCACACCACCTGAACCTTCCACGCCTGGCAACTATGATCCTCATTTGGTACAGAGCCTGATTGAAAACTTCTGGCCTTCTTTAGAGGAAGGTACTAACCTTAAGCAGAAGAAGTCTTTACCGAAAGGAGCTCCTCCTTCACTGCTGAATCTTCCAGTTACGAAGTTGCCGCCCCCAGAGCTAAAAGAAGACGGTTCACTTCGTTTTCCATGGGCCGCAAGGATGAACCCAGCTTCCAGGAACTTATATCGTGCTGCAAGACCAACTTTTAGACTTGATGGCACTCCAGAGATCATCATCCCAACTAAGGTACTTCAACTTGGCCCTGAGAATGTAGGAGAATATGTAATTGGGCAATTTCATCGATGCTCTGCTCCCTCGGGTGGACTTATACATGCTGTGGTAAATCGTCTCTGGGGTAGAAGCTGCAAAATTGCTAGTCGGAAATTAGGAGAATTATCTTACCTCTTCCATGTTCCGCACAAAGAGACAAGGAACTGGATTATTCAACGAAGTGTCTGGCATGTAGATGATTGCTTAATGTTTGTGGCCCCTTGGAATCCAGTAGGTTCTCTAAAAATCCCTGAGATCTCCACTGTACCAGCTTGGGTGACTTTGAAGAATATCCCAACAAGCTGCTATTCCATACTTGGTATTTATCACATTGCTTGTGGCCTAGGCGAGCCCATGCTCACTCACAAGCCAAGGCTTGATCCTTTCAACTTAGGAGAGGCTAAGATCTTGGTGGAAATAGAACTTGACAAGAACTTTCCTAAACAAATTGCATTGGATGACAAGTTTGGTAACATATTTTTAGTTGATGTGGTCTACTGTTGGATTCCATCAACTTGTGAAAGATGTGGAAGTCTAGGTCATAAAGCAAAAAGATGTCTACTTAAAGAAGACAAGATGGTTCCCACAAATGAAAGGTCTGTTCAAGATGATGTGGATATCCCAGTAGTTGCAATCGATTCTTTATTGGAAAACAATGTTTCTCCTAAGGAGACACCAGAAAAAAAACAAGGATAAAGACACCATGGAGTCTGGTCCTCACCAAACTGTGCTTATCCCTCAAGTTTCTCCCATCCAATTTGGAAGGACTGATCTTCCCCAAAAACTACAGGTTCTCTATCCCATCAGGTAGCTACTTCTCATAAGGATAGCTCTATTACTTTTGCTCGATCATCTCCGGATGCCAAGTTTTTTTCAGTCTCTACACTAGCAGGTTCATCATCTGCTCACACTTCTACCCAAGTTATGGACGGTGTTCCATCAGATATTACCATGAATGAGGGTGTTTTACTCTCAGGAAATGATCCTTTAAACATGACCCCTCGTTCGACCGAGTTCATCCAAGAGCATAATAATGTGGAGAGTGATTTCCATATTACTGAGCAAATGGATGAATTTGGAAGTGTGACAAGAGGGGGTAGGTTGATCAAGCCTATACAAAAGTACCAAGGCCTGGAATGGATAACAGTGCGTGGAAGAGGGAAACAAGGTCGTAAGGGTCGAGGTTCATAATCAATCGCCAAAGAATCCTTCTTAATTTGGTAAAATTAAAGAGTTGTACCAAGTATTTCTTGGGTTTTATAGCTCTTTCAATGCTTACTTTATGTATCCACTTTTTCAAACTATGTGATCTAAAAAATCACATCTTGTACCTTGTTTTTAAATAGAATGCCCTTTTTGAAATATATATATATATATATATATATATATATATATATATATATATATATAATTCATACTATATTTACATCTATAAAAATAATTAAAATTTCTTGTTCTTTTGATTATTATTTTATTTATTGTTTATAATTAAATACTTTGATAAAATATATTCTTGAACATAATCACTATTGATACCTTTGGCATTATTTTTTATTTGTCTATTACTTTATTTATTCTAGAACTAAAAGTAAAACTGTGAAATAAGTACAATAAATTTACATTTTAAATGTGTGCGATAATTTTATTTTAAAAATAAATGAAATAAACAAAACTTTGGCAAAATATTTTTCTTAAAAAATATTTCACAAAACTTGTATTGTTTTATTGTAAAACATTTTGTCACATATAAATATTATTTTACTTAGCCCATCATTAAATATTTTTGTCACGGCTCTGCATGTATGCTTTTTTATTTGATATTAAAAAAAACACATGCACACCTGCATGCAATCACGCAATAGTGTGTTTCTTCAGGACAGAGGAACCTAAAGTGTTTGGGAAGTCGACACAACATGCATATTAGATTTTCCGGGATAAAGCAGCCTTATCAAGGTCGATGCATGTATTATATGTTCTAACCTAGTAGTTCTTTCCTGTACTGCTATTCTTGAATGCCATTTTATATGTTCTAACCTAGTAGTTCTTACCTTAGCTTTCTGCCATGATTCCAACCTTCCCTGTGAAGTTAATGCATATACAGAGTTTCGCTTGTTCATAATTAAAGAAACGTCTTCAAAGTCAGACTTAATAAAAGCTCCTAAATGAAACTAAACTGATATCAAGTTCAAACCGATGGGAACATGAAGTTAATGTGAAACAAGTTTCAAGCCTTGACAATTTACAGTTCCATCTAAACTCTTAACATATATATGTTCATGCACTTGTTTATCTTATATCACCAAGATATACCAGAAGCAATCATGAAGACCTCCATGAGCACCATTGTCTTCCTCCTAGTCGTTCTCTCCATTTCTGCTATCTCCTTAGCCAATCAGAGCCCTTTGGAATCTTGCATAAGAAAAAACATTGCCCCGGCCCTCTCTCCTCCTTCAAACAAACCCGAAACATCTAATTTTGAGGTGTCAGATGAATTATGCAAAGAGGAGACACGAAACATCACGTACTTCTTGAAATTGAACGGAAAGTTCCCACCATACTACGTCAAGGCGTTGTGCAATGTATTTGGAAGTGATCAGAAGAAAGTGAAGGCATACATTACTTCTAAATTGTTGAATCGTTTGAAGAAGGTCCTCGATAGCTTAACTTGCGCAAAAAAGACCATGATGGTAATCAAGAATAAGATCCCTGTGGAAACTTGCATACGAAGAAGCATCGCTCAATCCCTCTCTCCTTCTCCTTCGAACAATCTCACTACATCTCATCACGACGTCGTGGTGGACCGATTATGCAGAGACGAGACACGAGTCATCATGTACTTCTTAAAAAGGAACCGGAAGTTCCCAACTTACTACGTCGAGGCATTGTGCAATGTACTCGGAGACGACGAAAAGGAAGTGAAAGAATATGTTATTAAGAAATTGTTGAATCATTTGAAGAAGGTCATCGATAGCTTAGCTTGTGCTTCTCCGTAAAAAAATTGTACTTCTGATGGATTAAAAAGAATCAAAAAATTTATATTAAATTAAAACCTTTTATTTATTTTCTACATTGCACATTACCTATAAAATTGGTCGCGAGTCCAAATAAACAACAATTTTATATTCATTCACGAAGAGGGTATATTTCATTTTAAATTCGAGTTCGGTTTCAGTTCAAGTTCAGTTTGTTTTAATTTGGATTAATTTATGTTCTATTCAGTTTAATTAGATTAGTTTTTAGTTTGTTTCTAACCCGGTTAAAATTAATAACTTATAAATAAATATTAATTTGTCAAACGACATCATAAAATCAATTATCTTTTAAATTTTTCAAAAGTATATAAATTCAATAATTTAAAATTATTATTTTTGAACCTAACAAAATTATTATATATACTTTTCAGATTTGATAATAATCTACGAGAATTTGTTAGAATATTGAAATGAAAAACTTTACGTACATGATTTAAAAGTAAAGTTTAACAAAAGTAGAGAAATGTATGCAAAAGATGTAGAAGAGAATAAGAAAGGAAACTAAAATTAATATGTTTAGCCATCTCTTATTAAAACATTAGATTTACTTAGAAAGTAGTATATTTAGTTAGATTAATTAAATAAACACGTTAGATTTTAGTTCAATTCAGTTTGAACCGAACCATTCGGTTGAAAAAACTTTGACCGAATGGTTAAGACTTAAACTATGGTTTGGACCAGTTTAGGGGTTCGTTGGCTCTTGTCCACCCCTACTTTTCACCTACTAACGTAACTCAGAAAATAGGAATGACCTTCACTTCCCATCTGAAAGGCCTCAAAGAATGAGGTCGCTCCTACCGGCAGAATCATAAACTCTTGCATAGCCAAACTATTCCTAGTGGGAGTGTGGGACCGCCTCCATTGATTTTGATTACACTGAAAGCAGGAACCGACATGACTCCTTTGTTCCAGATAGTTCCTGGTTGTGTTTGAAAAGAGGCACTCCTCTAGCTCTACCACCTGCCTACGCTCATCGATACTCCTAATAAATATTAGAAGAGATGAAAAGTAGGATCAACTTGAAATATTATTATCAATTCCTCAAAATCCATCTTGTAAAGTTGTAGTATTATTCCTTCTACAATCACCATGTCAACTGTTGAGGAAAATTCGAAGGTCTTGCAAATTTTTTTTAGTCCATTGCTACAAAACTCACGTTCGAAAAACAAGATCGACGCCAAAAACTGTATTTGATTCGTGAACAAGAACAAGACAAACCGTTGATAGGATAAAACTAAAGGAGACAAGCACTCTAGAAACTTGAGTAGTAAAAGGTTGTGAAATTCAGAAAACAAGCTCATGGGGCTTCATCCCTTGTTTCAATGAGAACCTAGCGCCAAGGTAAGTCTTCAACTCAGGAACTGCTTCGATGGCTTTGATTAAAGCTGCATCCACAGCCTTCTGGTCATCTTTCTTCCCTTGTGGAATCTCCTTCTTATCCTGCGTAATCCAAAACCCATAAAGTGCGATCAAGCAAAGTTGCTCATTTGGTAATGTACAAAGGAAAGAGATTGAGACTTAGCACATACCTATTTCTCTGCCTCAAAGAAAGTTTAAAAAGGCTCCATGCATGGAACATAATTTGATTTCATGGAGTGGATAAAAGACTCGAAAGTTTTGTATATACTCATTCATTTCATTTTAAAATATTTTCTTCACTTCAAATTTGATAAGTAAATTATATGTAATATGAGTGCTATGAGAAAGGATAGTAGCACAAATTTAAGTTTAAAAAGGCTCCATGCATGGAACATTGATTAAAGCTAAGGAAGACGAGAACATCAAATTAATCTCAGTTGGCCAAAGCACCATGCCACCGGAAACCTGCAACAAAGAAACAGTAACCAGTGGAGAGACAATTGAAGAACAACCCAAAGATTGTCGCCAAGGCGTCTCCAAAAAGACAACAAGCGGATGTGATTTGGCAAGTTCCAGCTCCGGTCATTGTCCGGTGAAACCCATTCCAGACGTCATCATTTCTAGAAACCGACGAAGAAGAATCCAAACTAAATAATAAAGAGTTTTAGGAGGTGATTGGTTGAGATGTAGCAAAAATCTTTAGCTTTAATTTCTATTTACAAACACAAAAATTATCTTTTAGTAAAAAAAAATAACACAAAAATTATCAATCATTTTTATTTAGTTTTTAAAGTTAAAAACAAAAATAAAATAAAAAATAGTTGTATAAATCTTGTTTTCTAAAGCCAAAAATATTGCTGTAGAAATATTCTTTTTCTGTTTTAGTTTTTACACCTATATTAGGTATATATACATCAAAAAAATTCACAACTAAATTCTACGGTAAAATATTTACATCTATGGCCCTGTTCTTTTTGTAAACGCAGCGATAAAGGGGAGCGATAAAAAAACAGTAAAGAACTGAGAAAAAATTGAAACGATTATGCAATATATTGGTCGCCGGTGACTGTCGCTGCGGTTAATTAATCTACTTAGTAGCCGCCGTAAAAAAACAGCGGCTTCCATAACTATCGCTGGAGGCCATTTTTCTCGGTATAAAGGGAACAACTACATCTCCAAACTACCGATTCTAAAGTACTGCTGATGTGTTCTTTGATATTTATTGATCGCTCATGGCTGACGCTGCGACTAAAAAACGAACAGGGCCTATATTCAAAGTTTCAAACCAATCATCCACGTAATCTAGTTGTATGTACGTAAATGCTAAGTACAGTCCTTATCTTAGTATATACTTGTATATTTTGGAACACAGAACTCGCGGATCCTAATTTCCTTATTTAAAACATTTTTGAAATCATAAACAAGAAGGCGATCTCCATCACCTCTTACGTTTTCTTGGTGTCAACTTCTTCTGTCAAGTAAGCACCAAAATGATCTGCAACACGAATTCTAAATATCTCTGCCACCATGGTCCCATCACGCATGGCACCATCGGATACATCCATCCAAAACGCCATACACATTGATGTTTCACGTTGGTAAATAAAAGTTAGGTACATTTCAATGTATCTTATCTTTTTAATTTAAAAATTTCTCTTTGAAAACATTTAGTTCCCTTTTTTCTAATATAAAAAGCAACGACCATCTCTCATCTCCTCGAAATCAGAATGTCCTCCAATCCTTTTCCTCTAATGGCAACAGAAACCGTAAGCGACGCTACCGTGCCGAACCATGACAACACCAAGACAGAGCCAACTGGGTTCAAGAAGAATCAGAAACGGTACAAAGACCTGATCTCCACGCTTCCTCACGTGGAAGGCTGGAGGCCGAACGCTCCCTTTATCAGGTACGGTGGTCACTGGTGGATACAGGATATCCTTGAAGGTTCTCTTTACGCACGAGAGTTCTTCCAAGCTCGACCTAGTGACTTCCTCGTTTGTAGCCACCCGAAGACAGGTACCACCTGGCTTAAATCACTAACATTCGCAATAGCCAATCGATCTCGCTACGAAGATTCCACAAACCCTCTCCTGAAACGTAACCCTCACGAGCTTATTCCTTTCATTGAGATCCAGTTTCCTTTGTTCCCTCACATTGATGTTCTCCAAGACAAAGGAAACACTCTGTTTGCAACTCATATGCCACACGATTTCTTACCCGAATCGGTTGTAAAATCGGGTTGTAAGATGGTTTACATCTGGAGAGACCCAAAGGACACTTTCATCTCCTTGTGGCATTTCTCCCAGAACAGAAGGTTAGAAAGTAGTGTGCTCAATGGTCTTGAGGAGTCTTTTGATAAGTTTTGCAAAGGTCTTTCTGTGTACGGTCCTTATCTTGATCATGTCTTGGGGTATTGGAAAGCTCACCAAGAGAATCCGGATCAGCTTTTGTTCCTTAAGTACGAGACTTTGAGTGTTGATCCTTTGCCTCATGTGAAGAGATTGGCTGAGTTTATGGGTTATGGATTCACAGCTGAGGAAGAGAAGAGTGGGGTTGTTGAGAAAGTTGTGAACCTTTGCAGCTTCGAGACGTTGAAAAACCTTGAAGCTAACAAAGGAGATAAGGAGAGACAAGATCATCCTTCTCGTTATGTAAACAGCGTGTATTTCAGGAAAGGAAATACAAGAGACTGGGAGAATTATCTGACTCCAGACATGGCAGCTCGTATGGATGGAATAACGGAAAATAAATTCAAGGGTACTGGGTTGCTTGAAAATGGTAAATGAGCTTGTTCTTGTTTGCGGGAAATTGACTGATCCTTGTATGCTTGTTTAAAGCATAAATTTCTCATTTAAGAATCAGTTTAATTCTATATGTACTACGTTATATGTTGGATGAATAAAACTTAAAACAAGGAATTGGCTTTGCATGGGGAAAATGACCAAATTTTACATAAGTATTGTTGTATATTCAGTTTATTGAGGTATGTAGATTATTTTTTTATCCTATTAAAATTGAAGAATCTTTTCTAGGATTTTTACATGTGAAGGATACAAGTGGTCAACGTTTTTTTGAAGTCATACAAAATGAATTAAAGTATTTGGGTCGTGAGATATATAATGTACGAAGCCGAAGTTGTGATAATGGTGAAAACATGAAAGCAAAACATCAAGAAGTGCAAACAATTTTTAGATGTAAATCCAAGAGCGTTTTATACTCCTTGTAGTTCTCATAGTCTTAATTTAATGTTATGTGATTTGGCTATACTTGTGGGTAAGCTATAAGATTTTTTGGAGTGATACAAATTGCTAATTCTACTAAGAGGTGGAATATTAAAAATATATATAAAAGAACTCACATTTAAGCCATTATCATCTACTCATTAGGAGAGTTGTGTAAATAACGTTAAAATAACTTAGAAATTGGTGTGTGGGTGGGGACTTTACTCCAAGTAGGTGAAAGTGACTGTTTCTATAATTAGAAGTGAAGCGAAATCCTTAGCGACAAATAAACTTGGTGAATTTGAGTAGTTGGTGAGCATTGTTATTTGGTATGAAATGTTATATGCTGCTGATTTGGTTGGTAAAAGTTTACAGTCTAAATATATGCTTATTGATGTTGCTATTGAAAAAGTTAGGGGATTAGGAGAGTTTTTTTTTTTTTTTTAAATGAGATATTGTTTTTTCAAATGCTTTGGAAACAGTTAGAAAAATAGCTGTAGACATATGTTTTATCCAATATTTCTTCAAAAAAGTGTTATTCAAAGATAAAATTTGATGCGATTCCAAATCGTTCGCTCCAAAATCTTGTGAAGAATTACTTAGGATTGATTATTTGTATGCATAGTTGATTAAGCAATTACTTCACTTACTAAAAGGTTTGAACAATATCAAGAGTCTAAAAATATTTTTGGTTTTTTATCTAACCTTTAAAATGGGGTTTTAGATGTAATTGTTGTAGTAGTTTTTCAAATGCTTTTTAAAAAGGTGAGAATTTTTAAGTTGGTGGAAATGAATTATTTATAGAATTAAAATAACTTAGAGAAATTATCAAAAGAGACAATTTACCCTATTGATATTTTGAATTATTTGATGCATGCTAATTGATTTCCAAATGCTGTTATTGCTTGTAAAATTTTACTAATTATTTGAAATTTACAGAAAGAATATTTTCGAAACTAAAATTTTTGAAGTCATATTTGCACACAACGATGATACAAAAAAGATTAAATGGATTAGAAATGATTGTAATTGAAAATGATATTTTGGAAAAGATCAATATTGATGATTTAGTATTTTGCATCAAAAAGTTAGAAGAGTGGCACATTTTTTTAGATTTAAAAATAGTTTGGTGTATTTATTTTTTATTATAACAATATTTTATCAGAATTCATATAAATTATTTTAGATTATTAAAAAGGGTCTTGTTTTCTTTTTGAACAGAGTCTCTATAGAGTTTTGAGAAGGCCCTGGTGGTTAGCTATACATCGAAGTTTTCCAGTCAGTTCTGAATTTCCGATGGTCTTCTTCTCCCACTTCTAATACTTACAAATGTTTCACGTTGCTAAAAAAAGTTGGCTTCATTATAATTAAGTAATTAACATAATTGGATCAAGATCTAGATCTGGGTATTAAAAATAATAGAGTAGTTAGGAAAGAGTAATCAAAGGACAAAAGATGCAGAAATTACCAATTATAGAACAAAAGTCAATGTCTCTATCTTACACGTCCTATATTTTATAACTTCTTTTTTGTTTAAACAATTTTTCATTTTAAAAATATTTAGCGGGTAAAATAATGCCAATACATTGCTTATAATATTAAATACCTGCTCTGAACCAATCTTTGACCGAACAACAACCATCTCTCATCTCCTACAGATCAGAAACGCATGTCTATCAGAAACACATGTCCTCCAACGGCAATAGAAACCATAACCGACACTACCGTGCCAAACCATGACGAGACCGGGACAGAGGCAACAGAGTTCGAGAAGAATCAGAAACGGTACCAAGACCTGATCTCCACGTTGCCTCACGTGAAAGGATGGAGGCCGAAAGATCCACTGATTGAGTACGGTGATCATTGGTTGATACAGCCTATCGTTGAAGGTTCTCTTTACGCGCAAGAGTTTTTCCAAGCACGACCCAGTGACTTCTTCATTTGTAGCTACCTAAAGACAGGTACCACTTGGCTCAAATCACTAACATTCGTAATAGCCAACCGATCTCGCTTTGATGATTCCACGAACCCTCTCCTAAAACGTAACCCTCACGAGCTTATTCCTTTCATTGAGATTGAGTTCCCTTTGTTCCCTCAAGTTGATGGTCTCAAAGACAAAGGGAACACACTGTTCTCAACTCATATGCCATACAAGTCACTACCCGAATCGGTTGTGAAAATGGGCTGTAAGATGGTTTACATCTGGAGGGACCCAAAGGACACTTTCATCTCCTTGTGGCATTTCTTTCAAAAGAAAAGGTCAGAAAGTGGGCCGCTCAATGGTCTTGAAGAGTCTTTTGATATGTTTTGTAAAGGTTTTTCCGCGTATGGTCCTTATCTTGATCATGTCTTGGGGTATTGGAAAGCTCACCAAGAGAATCCGGATCAGATTTTGTTCCTTAAGTACGAGACTTTGAGTGTTGATCCTTTGCCTCATGTGAAGAGATTGGCTGAGTTTATGGGTTATGGATTCACAGCTGAGGAAGAGAAGAGTGGGGTTGTTGAGAAAGTTGTGAACCTTTGCAGCTTCGAGACGTTGAAAAACCTTGAAGCTAACAAAGGAGATAAGGAGAGAGAAGATCATCCTTCTCCTTTCACAAAGAGCGCGTATTTCAGGAAAGGAAAGACCGGAGACTGGGAGAATTATCTGACTCTAGAGATGGCTGCTCGTATGGATGGAATAATGGAAGATAAATTCAAGGGTACTGGTTTGCTTGAAAATGGTAAATGAGCTAATTCTTGTTGGAGGGATATGATTGGTCCTTGTTTAAAGCATATGTTTGCTCCTTTTATCACGCTTTTTCAATATGTACTACGTTCAGGCGTTATAATGTTGGATGAATAAAACATGTTTATGTTTCATGTCAATGTGCTGTCTAGGAAAAAAGGAATTGGCTTTGCATGATATGGTGCACGAATGTTTTGGCTACAGGAAAAATGAATGGTTTTAATTGCATGGGGAAAACGTCCAAGTCATGCATAATTTGTACTAGTATATTTTATAAATAAACTCTCCAACCTTCAACTTTAATATGCCACATTAAATGGATGGCAATATAGGTGGAAGGACCTAAATATCCAACGTGGAGACATGACAAAGGGTGACAAGGAAGTGGGCCGAAAGCACACCGTCCTAGACATCCTGTCTTTGTCACTTATCACTTGTCAGCTACACTGTGCTTTTTCTTGTAAATTATCATTATTGCTTATTCAATGTATATTCAGGACACCCCCGTCTTTGTTGCTGATTCTTAACTACTAGTACTATTCAAAACTTATTGCTTCTATTATTCAGATCTATACTAGTCTTATAAACAAAGATGCATTACAATTTTTTTTTAAAATATAGAAAAGTATCAAATGGTATAAATACTTGGGAAAATGGAAAGTATCAGATCGAATCTTTGAACACCAGATTTTAATTAATCGTGCATGGATTAGATAATTAGTTTACGTAAATGTCCCATAAGTTGTTTTAAAAAATAAATGCAAATCTCTTGGCAGAGAAGGCGATCCCGGAGACGCAAAGTCACACCCAACTTCGAATAAATAAACTTTGAATTTAATACTTAAAAAAAGAACATTTTTGGAAACAGTGGAGGAAGAGGGGTAATATGGTTATTTCGTAGCTTCTCCATGAGTCACCGTACCTAAACAAATTCTTCACAACGTAAAAAGTAGGCATACAGAGCTGAAACGCCTGTAGAGAGAGGAGGAGATAGATCTAGAATGAAGAAGACGAGTTGAGCTATGCAAATAAGATAAAGCTGAAGCTGATCATGCGAAAAAATATTTCAGGTGATCTATAATTTCGGACTTGCTCTCAGTACTGTTAGATTCGCTTGTGTAAGATCAACTGCTCTAGCAAAGTTCAGTTTCGGCTAAGTTCTACTGTACAACTGTCTTGTGTTTTTCACTTGAATTTTGGGTGTGATCGTCTTAGTTTCTCGTTGACTAGAGCTTAAGAATCTGTCTTTTATGCTGATCCGGTTTTTTTTGTCCATCTGTAACAAAGTGTTTGATATGTTTCTGACCAGGTTACTACCGATTGCGTTGACCAGTGAAGTATGTTTTTGACCCCCTTTGGTCCTTCATTGACTTGGTAATTCATTTCTACTTTTGTCTATATTTGTGTTCTCTATGTATGATTGATCAGCTTTATGGAAGTTTAACTCTTGCTCTCTCTCTTTTTTTTTTTTATTCTTACAGAGGAATTTGGTGTACTCTTGGCATTGAGAGCGCCTCAGAACTTGCAACATTCTGGTTTGGCGGTGGTGGTGTGTGTAATTTTGCTTGGAAAAATGGCTGCTTTCGCGAATGCTAATACTAAACGCTACTCTTGGTGGTGGGATAGTCACATAAGCCCCAAGAACTCTAAATGGCTTCAGGAGAATCTTACAGGTACGCGATTCAGATAAGCTATTCTAGTTCATCTGAAATGAATTGTTCTATCAAAGTGATTTTGTTGTTTTAATGTTCCTCGAAGGATTGTTTTTGTTCAGTGATAATTTTCTTTTGAGTTTAGTAACATGTTTTTTTTTTGTTGTTGTTGACAGATATGGATAGTAAAGTCAAGCAGATGATCAAAGTTATTGAAGAGGATGCAGATTCATTTGCTAGGCGAGCAGAAATGTATTACAAAAAGCGGTCTGAGCTTATGAAACTGGTTGAAGAGTTTTATCGAGCGTATCGTGCTTTAGCTGAAAGATATGAAAATGCCACTGGTGTCATCCGTCATGCTCAGCAGACTATGGCAGAAGCTTTCCCCAACCAAGACCCCATGATGTTTGGTGAGGAGTCACTTGTCGGTTCGTCTACCGATGAGTTCGATCCACAAACGCCTGAGAGTTATCCTCCTATCCGAGCTCCGGTTTACCCCAGTGACTTGCAAAAAGGTGCGTTGGGGATATCTTCCTCTCATATGAGCACCGTAAAGCGAAACATAGCCTTCATGGAAGATCCTCAGTCTCACGGGAAAGGATTGAAAATTGGAAAGGCGAGAAAAGGATTGAACTTCAATGATGCTGCTGATGGAATTAACGGGAGAAATGCAAAGGTTCTTTCGGAATCCGAACGCGCAAGCAAAGCTGAAGCTGAGATCGTGGCTTTGAAAGATGCTCTTGCCAAAGTGCAGGCTGAAAAGGAAGCTAACCTAGCTCAGTTTGATCACAACTTGGAGAGGCTGTCTAATATGGAGTTTGACGTATCTCGTGCACAAGAAGACTCCAGGTGTCTTAATGAACGAGCCACAAGAGCCGAAGCTGAGGTCGGAACACTCAGAGAAACGCTCAACAAACTAGAGGTGGAGAAGGAATCTAGAATTCTTCAGTATCAGCAATGTCTTGAAAACATAGCTGATCTGGAGGAACGTATTTCTCTAGCTCAGAAAGAGGCTGGAGAAGTAAATGAGCGAGCCAGCAAAGCTGAAGCCGAAATTATAACCTTGAAGCAAAGTCTTGTTGGATCAGAAAATGACAAGGAAGCTGCTCTTGTTCAATATCAACGATGCCTGGAAACCATATCCAACCTGGAAGAGAGGTTGCGCAAGGCTGAGGAAGATGCACGATTAATGAATCAGCGGGCAGAGAATGCTGATGGCGAAGTGGAAAGCTTAAAGGAAAAGGTCTCCAAATTGACTCAAGAAAATGAAGCTTATGAACTTCAGTACCAACAGTGTCTGGAGACAATTGCAGACCTAAAGCTCAAGCTGTTTCATGCTCAAGAAGAAACCCAAAGACTTAGCCGTGAGATAGAGGATGGGGTTGCGAAGTTAAAATTTGCGGAGGAAAAATGTGTTGTGCTCGAGAGATCAAACCAGAATCTGCACTCTGAGCTGGATAGTCTACTGGAGAAACTTGGGAATCAAAGTCATGAGCTCACGGAAAAACAGAAAGAGATGGGAAAACTGTGGACTACTGTACAAGAAGAACACTTGCGTTTCGTGGAGGCTGAGACGGCCTTTCAAACCCTGCAACAATTGCATTCTCAGTCTCAGGAGGAGCTTAACACTTTGGCATTAGAGCTTCAAAACAGGTCTCAAATCCTGAAAGATATGGAGGCCCGTAACAGTGGTTTATTGGAGGAAGTCCAAGAAGCCAAAAACGAGAACAAAAGCCTCAATGAGCTCAATCTCGCTTCGGCTGCATCCATTAAAAGTTTGCAGGAGGAGGTCTCAAGATTACGGGAGACGATACAGAAACTTGAAGTTGAACTGAGAGTGGACCAGAGGAATGCTTTGCAGCAAGAAATATACTGTCTTAAAGAGGAGTTAAGCCAGATGGGAAAGAAACATCAATCCATGGTAGAACAGGTGGAGTTGGTCGGTTTACATCCAGAAGGCTTAGGATCTTCTATCAAGGAGTTGCAGGAGGAGAACTCAAAGCTAAAGGAAATAAAGGAAAGAGAAAAAATGGAAAAGACGGCCCTGCTTGAGAAGTTAGAATTGATGGAAAAGCTTGTTGAGAAAAATCTTCTTCTGGAGAACTCCATATCAGATTTGAATTCTGAGCTGGAAACAATCAGAGGAAAGCTGAAGACATTAGAGGAAAGCTGAAGACATTAGAGGAAGCTTGTATGTCACTTGCAGAAGACAAATCTGAGCTTCACTCTGAGAAGAACATGTTGGTTTCCCGTTTGCAGAGTGCTACAGAAAACGGCAAGAAACTCTCTGAGGAAAACAGGTTACTGGAGAACTCTCTATTTGATGCGAATGCAGAACTTGAAGCACTCAAGTCAAAATTGAAAAGCCTAGAAGACTCATGCCACGTGCTGAATGATGACAAGTCCAGTTTAGTTAAGGAAAGAGAAAGCTTACTCTCTCGTATGGATTTAATGAGGAAAAGCATCGAAGATATGGAGAAAGAACAGGCAGAGTTGAATGTGAAAGTGTTGGAATTAGCGAACGAGAGGGAATCTTGCCTTGAGAAAATTAAAGAGCTGGGAGTGTCTCTAGATGCCAAGGACCGTGACTATGCTAGTTTTGTGCAACTGTCTGAGAGTCGAATGAACGGCATGAAATCAAAGATCAGTCATCTTCAAGATGAAAATCAACGCAAGGAGAGAGAGTATCAAGAGGAACTGGATAGAGCTCATGACGCTCACGTTGAGATTATTGTTCTGCAAAAATGTTTGCAGGACTGGCTGGAGAAGAGCTCCTCTGTGGTTGCTGAGAATCAGGATCTCAAACAAGCTGCTCATCTGTTAGAGAAGCTAGTTTCTGAACTAGAACATGAAAATATTGGGAAACAAGTGCAGATTGATTCCTCGGTTGATTGCATTAAAGTACTGAGAACAGGGATCTACCAGGTATTAATGAAGCTTGAAGTTATCCCAGGTATAGATTCTGGTGATGAGAACTCGCAAGACCAGACAAATATTCATGAGATATTGAGTAGGCTTGATGAGATGCAAACAATGCTTTTGAAGATTAAGAGAGAAAACCACCAGGGAACTATTGAGAACCTCGTCCTTGTTGAGTTTCTTCGGCAGCTGAAATCAGAAGCTATTGGTATTGCAACAGAGAAGAAAATTATTGAAATTCAACAAGAATCTGAGCGTTCCCATTCGCGGGATGAGATCCAGAAACTTATCAACATGAATGGAGAATTGACTACAAAGGTTAATCAAGGAGTTGACAGAGAAAAAGCCTTGAAGGTGGAAGTTGAGGATGTGCAAAGGCAGTCAGCCATTGAGAACCTTGTCCTTGTTGAATTTCTTAAGCAACTTAAATCAGAAGCTGCTGGTATTGCAGCCGAGAAGAAAACTCTTGAGGACGAACATGAATCTCAGTGTTGCCTGCTCTCGCTTTTGCAGGATGAGACCAAAAAACTTGGCTACATGATTAGAGAATTGACCACAGAAGTTAATCAAGGAGTCAGCCGAGAAGAAGCCTTGAAGGTGGAAGTTGGTGATTTGCACTGGCAGTCGACCATTGAGAACCTAGTCCTTGTTGAATCTCTTAGGCAACTTAAATCTGGTATTGCAGCTGAGAAGAAACTTCTGGAAGAAGAGATTGAATCTCAGCGTTACGAGCTCTCCTTTTCTCGGGACGAGACCGATAAACTTATTTACATGAATGGAGAATTAACCACAAAAGTTAATCAAGGAATCAATAGAGAAGAAGGCTTGAAGATGGGAATTGAGGATTTGCACAGGCAGTCAGGTATTGAGAACCTTGTCCTTGTTGAATTCCTTCAGCAACTTAAATCAGAAGCTGTTGGTATTGCAAGTGAGAAGAAAAATGTTGAGGAAGAACTTGAATTTAAGAGTTACCAGCTGTCGTTTTTGCGGGACGAGGCCAAGAACCTTAGCGACGTGATTGAAGAATTGACTACAAAAGTCAATCAAGGAGTCAACAGAGAAAAAGTGTTGAAGGTGGAATTTGATGATATGCACAGGCAGTCTGCTATTGAGAACCTAGTCCTTGTTGAGTTTCTATGGCAACTTAAATCAGAAGCTGTTGGTATTGCAGCTGAGAAGAAAAACCTCGAGGAAGAACTTGAATCTCACCGTGACCAGCTCTCTTTTTCGTGGAATGAGACCACAAAACTTAGTCACATGATTGGAGAATTGACTACAAAAGTTAATCAAGGAGTCAACAGAGAAGAAGTGTTGAAGGTATAGGTTGATGATTTGCACAGGCAGTCTGCCATTGAGAACCTTGTACTTGTTGAATTTCTTAAGCAATTTAAATCAGAAGTTGTTGGTATTGCAACTGCGAAGAGAACCCTTGAGAAAGAACTTGAATCTAAGAGTTACCAGCTATCGTTTACGCAGGATGAGGCCAAGAACCTTAGCCACATAAATGAAGAATTGACTACAAAAGTTAATCAAGGAGTCAACAGAGAAGAAGTGTTGAAGGTGGAAGTTGATGATTTGCACAGGCAGTCTGCCATTGAGAACCTTGTCCTTGTTGAATATCTTCTGCAACTGAAATCAGAAGCTGCTAGTATTGCAACTGAGAAACAAGCTCTTGTGAAAGAACTTGAATCTCAGCGTTCCAAGCTCTCTTTTTCGCGGGATGAGAGCCAGAAACTTATCTACTTGAATGGAGAACTGACCACAAAAGTGAAACAAGGAATCAACAGAGAAGAAGTCTTGAGGGTTGAAAATGAGGATTTGCACATGCTGTCTGTCATTGAGAACCTCGTGCTTGTTGAATCTCTTCGTCAACTTAAATCAGAAGCGGTTTCTATTGCAACTGAGAAGGAAAGCCTTGAAGAAGAACTTGAATCTCAGCGTTCCAAGCTCTCGCTTTCTCGGGATGAGACTCAGAAACTTATCTACATGAATGGAGAACTGACCACAAAAGTTAACCAAGGAATCAGCAGAGAAAAAGTCTTGAATGTGGAAATTGAGGATTTGCATTGGCAAGTCTTGCAACTTCGAGATGACTACATCATTTTGCAGGGAGAGAATTACAAAACGCTGGACGAGAATAGTTCCTTGACAAAGTCAACACTGCGGTTAGAGGAGGAGAAACATAAACTAGAAGAGGATATCTCTTTACTTCTCTCCGAGACTATATACCAAAGCAATCTCATTCTTCTTTTGGAGGATGTCGTTTTGGAAAAACTTTCAGAAGCGGTGAAACTAAACGAGGATCTGGACAGGCTCAGTTTTGTCAAGTGTAAGCTCGAGGAAGAGGTTAGGGAGGTTGGTGATAAGTTAAAGTCTAGAGAAACTGAGAACTTGCAGCTTGAAGGTTTGCTTGAGAAAACGGACGCTGAACTGCTCTCTGCCAGATCAGCCAATGATCATTTAGAACATGAAATTGCTGATGTGAAGGATCAATTGGTTCAGAAGGAGAAAGAACTCCTAGAAGCTATGCTGATGATCTCCATCGTGCGAAATGAAAAATCTGAACTATCCAAGGCTGTGGAGGATTTAGAATGTAGATACAAGGAAACTAAAGCTATAGAAGAAGATAAAGATAAGCAGGTTTTGAAACTCCGAGGTGATTACGATGAGCAGATTAAGAAGACTGGTCATGCAAACGAAGCTAATATGAAACTGGAAGCTGACTTGTTGAACTTATCCATGGAACTCGAAGGAATCAAAGCGGAGAAAGAAAAACTGAACCAAGAGCTTTCCAAAGAGAAGAACGAGGTTGAACTATGGGAGTCTCAAGCTTCAACGTTGTTTGGAGATTTGCAGATTTCAGTTGTTCATGAAACGTTCCTGAAAGGTTTGACCCTTGAGCTAGCGGAAGCCTACAGTAACCTTGAAAACAGAAGCACATTAAAAGACGTGGAGATTGACCAGCTGAACCAGGAGCTGTCCAAAGAGAAGAAGGAGGTTGAACTATGGGAGTCTCAAGCGTCAACGTTGTTTGGAGATTTGCAGATTTTAATGGTTCATAAAACATTACTGGAAGGGTTGATCCATGAGCTAGCGGAAGCCTACAAGAACCTTGAGAAAAGAAGCGCACAAAAGGACGTGGAGATTGACCAGCTTAAAGGAAGAGTGAACAACTTAGAGGATGCGAACAAAGGACAAGAAGATCGTATGAGCAAGTACGCCCAAGTGATTATCTTGTTGAAGGAAAGCATAGAATCTCTGGAAAAACATATTGCCATGCCACATGAACTCGAGAATGAACCAGACAAGGTATGTTATCTTAGCAAACTATGCTTCTAAGACAGCTTTATCGTTGTCCTAAAGTCATATTAGTTGCATCTGTTTCTTCATTTTCTCGTGGGAGAGTAACCAATATTTTGTGCGTATCTCATACCAGGACACTGCTTCTATGGTGGATAACAACGAGGGATTCGTAGAGTTACAAGAGATGTGTTTGAGAATCAAAGCTATTGAAGAGGCCTTAGCCAAGAAGCTTGCAATGGAAGAACTAAAAACAGCTGCCCGAAGAAGCAGAAGGAGAAGCGGAAGTCTGCGTAAACAGAACCATGAAATCTATTCACAGGAAAGTGAAATGATCACGAAAGATATCGTACTGGATCAAGTCTCTGATTGCTCATCATATGGGATTAGCAAGAGAGACATTCTGAAGATTGAAGATGATCACAGTTTTGAAGTAAAGCTACAAAGTCCTCAGACAGGTAGAACCTTGTCTGAAGAGTCACTGGTTGTGGACAAACTAGAGATCTCCGACAGATTCACGGATCCAAACAAAGAAGTAAACAAAAGGAAAGTTCTCGAGAGACTTCATTCGGATCTCCAGAAGCTCTCGAATCTTCACATAGCCGTAGAGGATTTGAAAAGCAAAGTGGAGAGAGATGAGAGCAGCGAGAAAGGAAAAGAAGACGAATACGAAACGGTGAAGGGACAGATCCATGAAGCAGAGGAAGCCCTGGAGAAACTTTTGAGCGTCAACAGGAAGCTGGTGACGAAAGTGGTCAGCGGGTTTGAGATAGCAGACGGAAGCAAGTCATCTGTGGATCTTGATGAGGATGAGAGAAGCAGGAGGAGGCGAATATCGGAACAAGCGAGAAGAGGATCAGAGAAGATCGGTAGGTTGCAGTTCGAGATACAGAGGTTACAGCATTTGTTACTGAAGTTAGAAGGAGAAAGAGAGGATCAAATTAAAGCTAAGACGTCGGATAGCAAAACGAGGACTCTTCTTAAGGATTATATCAATGGAGGAGTGAGAGGTGAGCGAAGGAAGAGGATGAGGAAAAGGTTTGCGTTTTGCGGGTGTGTGCAACAACCACCTTCATCTCCTTGATCGTTTTTTAAAACTAGTTCTTGTTGTGGAGTAAACGTAATAATAATGGAAGTGAATTCAAGTTTATATACATGAATGAGAAAACACTTTTGGTAGTATCAGAGATTTACATATTTGAAGGACATGATAATATATATAATCATCTAATTAACTCTCCGCAGCTCTGAAAATGGTAAGGAGAGACAAGAAGAGGTTGATGATGTCCAAGTAGAGCGACACTGCTGCCCAGATGTACTCATCGTAACTGTAACGTTTGATGAGATTGTCTGTATCGTACACAATGTAGCCGCAGAATATTATCGATGCCAAGCAACCATAGATCATCACTGAGATCCGACCCAACGGGAAAAATATCTGCACAAAACACAAAACCAAAGATCAAGATCTTGTATTCAATCAGTAAACAAAGACAAAGCAAGTGTAAGAGGACTGAGATGTGTGTTTGTTTACCTGAATAAGGGCAAAGACCATGAGAACGATGATAGCACCAAACAAGAAAGGACCGAGGAAATTGAAGTCATATCCTTTCTTTGCCGCCCAGAAGGTGTAGAAAGTTAGGGAAAGCACCACTACTGTTGTTAGAATCGCTGACTCAAGAATCACTTTCCCTGTTCCAACAACAAATTTACAGTAGCCACAACTTTATTTACATCTCTGTTATAGAGTAACTATGTTAAGTAAAATCTCAGGCTTGTACTAAAGATTATTCCTTATTGAGTACTGGGAAAGTAAGAAAAAGACATCTCAGATATGTGTTGGAGACTCAACGTTAGTTTAATCATTAGCGTATTGTTTAAGCAGAGTCCCTTGAAAGACAAGAAACGAACAAAAGAGTAGAGTGTGTCACAAGTAAAGAATGTATTTACCACTGGTGAATGCACATGATAATCCAACGGCGAAGGCAAGAGCCACCGTGAAGATACCAAGAAGCAAGTAATTCACCGGATGTTTCTGGTGGTAATAGTACAAAGGACACAACACTGCAACAAACAACAGAAACCCAAAAAAAAAAAACAGTTTCAGACACAAACTCAAACGAAAGGAAAAAAAAAGAACAAAGTTGAACTAACGAAGTTTACCTAGAAGGGGCGTGATGATTAGAACTATCCAAAGAGCAAGACCGGCACTAGTGGTGGAGAAGAACACGGCGATCGGACGAACAGAAACCACGGTGGCGGCGACGGCGATTGTTGCTAAAAGCTGAAAAGCGATTATGGAGTAAACCTTTCGGATGAAGCCCCATCGGAGTTCGGGGCTCTCGAGCATCGACGGATACAGAGGTCTCTTGCCGCCGCTCTCCACGTCATCTTTGCGGTAGGGAAGATTCCACTTATGCATTCTAGAATAAAGAAAACGCGCGAATATTCGATCGCGATTTGCTTGTTACGCGAGAATGCCGATAAGGGGTTTTGGAAGTTATAAAAAGCAGTTGCGGGAAAAGGAAGGGAACGTTCGTGAAGACGCGTGCTCCTAACATGACGAAACGTTAGCGGTGAAGGTGGAAAGTGGAAACCGTATCTACTACAATTCTCTAGATTGCTCCAAAGGTTCTGTTTAAACTGTTTTTATTATGGGCCGTATACGGGCCTAAGTGAGAGAATTATTTAAACCGGGCTTAATATCTGAAGGTCCTTCTTGGGTTTACGTTAGAAGGTCCATTGTTCCGTAATTCATAAGTATTTTTTTGTCAACCGAATTTCGTAGGGGTTTAATCATGGGAGAATTTGGGAGAATTTGGTGTATATACAAAACACTAAAGGAAATGAAATGAAGAATATAGTTATTAGTTTGACATAATTAAGTGGGTAACATTTTCTTTCCTTTTTTTCCGGTTCTAACCTTGTGTCTTGTAGATACACAGTAAAAAGCAAAAAAAAATGATGAGAAGACGTAGATATAAAAAACTTGATGGACGTAGATATGTAAGAACCAATGATCTTTTATAACATAAATTAAAAATAGTATAGAACAAACTAGATGGTATAGCAAATATTAATAACATTATTAAATAGAATAGTATATTCGGGAATGAATTGTATTCACCTCCTTAACATATATGGCTGATTTCTACACCCAAACTCAAACACTAATCACCAGACCCTAAAAGAAATATAAACTCTAATCCATATATCAAAATATGCACTATGTACATTAGTACATAATACCAAACATTATCAAATAGAATAGTAACAAACGAAATAAAATAGTACATATTGTTCAAATTTTAAAACATATATAATTAAAGGGAACGATGTAATGTTTACCTCAAGATCAACCCAAACCTTCCATAAATTAGATTCAAAACACTAATCACTAAACCTTAAAAAGAAATATAAACCTTAATACAAATATCAAAATATACACATAATACACTTATTAAAATAGAATAATAATAAAGAAATAGTATAGTACATATTGTTCAAATAAAAATAGAATAGTAACCAACGAATAACATAGTACATATTGTTCAAATTTTAAAATATCTTGATTAAAGAGAACGATGTAATGTTTACCTCAAATTCAACCCAAACCTTCCATAAACTACACCCAAAACACTAATCACTAAACCCTAAAAAGAAATATAAACCCTAATCCAAATATCAATATATACACATAATACACAATATTCAGCATTACTAAAATAGAATAGTAACAAAGAAATAGTATAGTACATACTGTTCAAATAACATAGTACAATTGGCAACTTACAATACAAACTAGTGATGGTAGTTACGATGGAATATATGGTGACTGATATCAAAGAGATGGTTGTTTTTAAGAGAAACTGGTTAATAATTAAGAGGAATGATGATAACTGATACGTGATAGATAGAGATCTAAATGGTTGATGTTTTTTTTACAAAAAAATATTAGTGGATTGGAAGAAGTGATGGTGGTAGGTAACTAAAAAAGAAGAATAAAAAGTTTGTGCACGTCGTACTAACCGGGAAAGAAGGATAATATAGTATATATTATAACTAGGATCGGCCCGGGCTACGCCCGGGATTTTTGTTTAAATTTAAATTTTGATTATATATTTAATATGTTTATTTTATTTATAAATATTATCATCTATTATAAAAATATAAGTAACTAAACAATTATAAAATCATTTTGAATTATTCATTGTTAAAATCATTTTGAATTATTCATTGTTTTTGTTTTAAAATTTTTACTATCCATTTTTTTTTTGTTATTGGAAATTATATATAAGGTGATGAGCAGAACAAACAAAAATTATTAATTTTTAGTTATGGTGTTTAATTGGTTGAACTGTATAAATGTTTCATTTCACTTAAAGCGGTTTTAAAATTTTGTTTCCAATTAGTATTCATGTAGTTTAATGGACTCTCCCTTAAATCTATAACCCTATATTATTTATGTTTTATTTTTTCGACACATGTGACCACGTCAATCTAATATATGGGACCATTAATTGTCCAAATAAATTGTAATGTTATTTTCTCAGTTTCATAAGATAATTTGAATATATAATTTTATTTCTAATGGTATTGGTTAGTGTATTTTAATATATTTGGAAATCTAAATTAAATATAGTGTTGTTGGTTTTATAATTGTAAAATATATATTAAAATCCTGTGTTATTAGTGTCATGATTTATAAATTCTAGTATTTGTGCGTGGAAGGATGATATATGTTAATTTTTTTTATGTTTGATTTGATGATTGTGTTTATATTAAAGAAGTTGTGGCGTATAGCATATCATATAGGTTATATGAGGTGTACTTGGTCCTCTGGTTGTATGTTTAGGTCTTATGATATCATTTGTATGAATATGTTGGGATGTAGAGAATTGCATTTCGGATGCTGCATTTCTCATCGCGCGGAAATGTTGTCATTATTATATGGAATGATTATTTACATGGATTATTGAAGGATTTGGTTAATTTGTTTGTCCAAAATTATATGTAAATGAATATTTATATATATATATATCGTCATGTTTTAGGTGGAGCCATGGGTGATGGAACACTTTGAATGCATGCAGTTCAGATAACCAGATTGAGTGCTTATTAGGTTTCAAGATAATTTCAGATTTCTTTCAATGAATGACAGTAAAGGCGTTCATTTGGTAATGAAGCTGAGAATAAAGCTTATGACGGTGGAAACACCTAATGGCTTCGAAAGAGACGGCAGTTTTGTATGCATTATTATCTCATTTATTCTATTTGTGATTTGTATAAATATATTTTCATGTCATTCATTCTCGTAATTAACTTTTTTGCACTGTTTAACATATCCTCTCTGGTAGCAGAGTGAGCCGACTGTAGGAGGTTGCAGCAGTTTTTATTGGGTAACGAACTGAGGTTTTTTTGGTTAGTAAAATAACCAAATTTAGCAAAACGGTGGTGGAATAAAGTGAAGCAAGATTTTATTGTTGGATTCATTTGCACACATAATATATATGAAATCACAGTAAAGAGTAGGATTTTAATCTTTCTAACTTGCTAGGTTAAGTCTTGCGAGCCTTTTTGGGTAAACACTCAAATGCTAGAACCAGTAGGTCCTCAACGGTGCTCCCACCGCAAGCAGGCTGAACATGTGCAGTAGTTGTCTCCAATGGATGTGCTTGTTGCAGCTGTTCTTAATGACTTGCAGTTGGGTTTTCGTTTCCAGATATCTTGATTCTGTCAGAACCCTTGCAAGATGCACATGAGTTGTTCATAACTTGAGGAAAAACCTTTTCATCAAGCATGAGCACACTCATAAGATCCCCTTTTTCTTCATAATATGTGCCTCCTAGAACAACCAGAAAGAGACACAAAAAGAAGTTTGCGGTTTTGTCAATGTATTTATGTAGATTGTAAATAACACATATTTGATGTTACCATTCACCGCAAGGTCTACAACAAATCAAAAGTTCCAACAAAACAGATAAGTGTATTTGTAAGACAATGTACTGAGAAATATATACATCTGTATAGATATATATAGAGAGCGAGATGAAGGTTATCTCTTCTAGCATCAACAAAGAATCAAACAACTTCGGTTGACTCCTGACTATGTATATATATAGAGAGAGATGAAGGTTACCTCGACAAAGAATCAAACAACTTCTGTTGACTTATAAATTTATAAAGAGATTTATAAGACTTGATAAAAATTAATATTGTATACTATCACAGAGTTCTGTATCTCAACAGCATGAAAATTAATTTGACCTTTAATGAGCAAATGGGTGTCAAAGAAAAGAGAACTTACATGTGTTCATCAGGTACTTTCTCAGATCCGTCAAGATGAAGTACCTTTTATTGTCTCATTCTCAAGTCTATCAGCTTCTCTCTCTCTCTTTGCAGCTTGACGCTCTGTTCTCTCCCGGGTCCTTCTTCTTATTCTTCTATGTGGTTCCTTTTTGTCTGATCAGCTTCTCTCTTTAAAAGCTTCACCTCTTCCAGTTTCTGTTTCTTCCTAATGCCTTTTTGGAGTAATGCCTTTTTGGAGTAAGGCTTAATTGAAGTTTCGAAGTCCTTGTACGCAGCATTATCCATCTCTTTCTCCTTCAAAGCTTTCTGCTTCCTTTCTTTCTTCATAAGAACCAGGGCCTCCGATCCACATGCTTAAGCATTTGGAAAGAGTTCATTTAACTTTCATCAACACTTATCATTGCACCAGCATCGTCAAAGTCACCACAGTAGTTAGGAGCAGAAATATAATAGCAAGCCGTCGATCAGAAAAAGGTCATAACCATCCTCTACAACCTGCGTGAGAAAAGGAAAAAAAGTTTTATTATAAACTCACCGGACTTTGACATCTTTGCTTGATCAGACCAAAGCAGATCACAGAGCTCAGCAGAGTCTGGAACATCAGTAGGTTGCTTAATGTTTGTATGTTCTACGGTTGTCAAATCATAGAAAGAAATGCATGCATAATATCTTATAACTATTGCAGCAGCTAAGGAAAAAAGAGAAGGAAAAGGAGCTTCTTCGGTGGATACCTCTTGGGCATTTAAGAGAAACTGAAAACACTTTCCAGAGCCTCACACTGCATCAGCGGTTGAATCCATCATAGAATCCGTAGAGACTGTTGATGCCTGATGGAAGCTCATTTGTGGTTTCCTCTTAGAAGGAAAATGTTCTCGGGTATTTGATTTTGTAGGGAAGTAGAAGATAGATCGTCTCCAAACTCTGCTACCTTTGGTCCAATTAATCTCCAAAGAATATATAGTTAGCTGTAGGAGGGAAGCCTCCGTATTTAAACAGCCTCAACAGACCCGAGTACTGTCCTTGAATATCACCTGAAAAAAAAAATTACAAGTCCGTGTGACTTTAAGAGACCAATGAAACACATTGCCATATATGTTCGTTGTAAAAAAAAAAGACCAAAGAAAAGCAATCCTAGGTTACATCACCATAATCAGCTAATCCTTGCAAAACAATAGCTTAAGATCCTTAAACTTTTCACCATGTCTCACCCAAAACTTAGAGCAATTCAAGTGATCTTTATGACTCCTTTAACTTCTCTCTGTTTTGAGATGAATCTGCTGCAATCAGATGATTGATTAAACATATCTTACTCCACATATCCACCCAAAAAAACCTTTTTTGTTCTTCCTTATCTTTAACTTCACCAAACATACAATCACATTCTGGCTGATTGTTACAAACCTACTCAAAACCGTTAAAAATAAAAACTCTTTCTTTGGAGGAGCTGATCTAAGAAAAATACTTACAAACATAGAGCCATGAAAGCAATCATGTAGAACTAAGATTCCAGAACAAAACACACATAAAAGATCAAATGAAAGAAAAAGAGACTGATTACCGTAGATCTTGATGGGAGTTTCGAGCTCAAGGAGTCTCAATATCATTTTTGTTGTATGAATCAGTGCGCCGTTACGGAGAGGAGAGCATAAAGCTGATTAACGATCACAAAATCACAACGGAGAGGAGAGCGTAAAGTCGACAGCCGCTTGAAACTCCACAGGCGAAGTGACAAAGAAACCTAGGGTAACTCTGGGCCTAGAATGGTTAAAGCCCATTCACAACGTGTTTAAAACCCAAAAGAAATTCATCATTAACACGTGTCACCTTCTCATTCTCTTATTTGATGACGTGGTAACACCAGAAAAGAGAGTAGCTCTTCTTTATAGTATTAGAAGATAATAATGGAGGATGTTTTTTTTTTGTTAGTTTCTTAATTATAATTTGTTTGAGTGATATTGAGTGCAATTTCCCTTTAATTATTGAGATAATTTAAATGATTGATTTATTCCAGTTGTTTCAAAAAAAAAAGATTGATTTTTTCGACCATAACTTTTGTCTGTTTTCCGTCGGTATTTATTGGCTATACTTTTATGTCGTGAGGCATGATTGTAGCCGTCGGTCGTCACACACAAATTGTCTTATTTATAGTACATGGCAAGAATCAGACAAATGGAATTACAAGTATCATATTGTTTAAGTGCTCGAAATTACACTTCTTGACCTAGTTTAGCTTTTAATTCTGCAAATATATACTTTTGTTAATCCACCAACGTCTTATTCTTTTGTTTGATGGCTATTTACCATGTAAATGCACCATTTCTAACCATGTTTGCTTGTTTACTCTACGTGACCTCTACATTTTGTTTTTAAATAACTAAAGCCACAACCTGCTCACGGTGTCATACAAGCCAATATTTTCGAGAAAGCGAAATGATCCTAGGTTCAATATATATATATATATATATATATATATATATAATCACTACAAGAAAACACGGCATATTCCGACGAACATTCCGACGGATGGAGGGTCGTCGGAATTTGTTGACGACATACCGGCGAAATTTAAAAAGCGAAGTTAAATGAGATAATGAGTGAACTGGCGACTTTCGAGAAATATGTGTCGTCGGAATATAGTGTGAATTAGGCGACATCTGATCATATATATAACCGTTGAGGTCGCCGGAATTTCGTCACTATATATCGACAAAATTCGGCGACTTCCGATAATATAAATAACCGTTGAGGTCGCCGGAATTTCGTCACTATATACTGATGAAATTCGGCGACTTCCGATCATATATATAACCGTTGAGGTCGCCGGAATTTCGTCACTATATCTTGGCGAATTCGGCTATAATGAATATGACGTTTTATAGCCGTTTGAGATTGGAAAACAGAGCGAATTAGGCGAATATGACCGTTGGTCGTCGAATTCCGTCGAATGTCGTCGGATTACTGAACCATTTTCCTATAAATGCAACCTCTCCTCATTCAACTCATTCACTCCTCATTCACTATTCACTCTCTAATCACAATAATTAGAAAATCATGTCTTGAGGAGTTTATTATCGTTAGTGGATGGATAAACCTCATATGGATCCCAACACCAATTTGCTACGGATGAATACGGTCGAGGATTGGAGAATTCATGAGGCTTGTTCAACAAAGAACCGAATCAAAACCGGTATGTTAAGATGTCCCCGCTTCTACTTGCAATAATAATAGAGTTATAAAAGAATTTGATGTTTGGTCTCATTTGTATATGAGAGGGTTTTCAAGTAATTATAAAGTTTGGTATCTTCATGGAGAAACTGGTTATGAATATGGTAGTCTTAGCGAACCTCGATCGTTAGCGAACCTCACTGATATTAGGTTAGAAGAACCTAGAGCGGATATAGATTATGGTGTAGATGCGGCGGATGGTACATGATCATTATCGAGGGAAGAACCAAACCCGAATCTAGGAGATTTTTGACATGTTGGATGCGGAAAACAGCCTTTATATAAAGGTTGTAGAGATGGTCATTCACCCTTATCATCTGCAACTAGATTGATGGGTATTAAGGCGGTATAATTTGGTGAAGAATGTGTGGGCCGATTCTTGATTTTGTCAAAGGTATTCTACCCGAGGATAATCTTGCACGGGTTCATACTACGAGGTTCGAAACTTGTTGCGGGTCTTCAACTACCGATGCAGTGATAGATGTATGTATTGACAACCGCATGATCTGGGAGCTGATAAGGAGCGGGTTAAATGCAAATTTTGTAGAAACCTCGTTATCGAGACGAGGGAAGAGTTCGGTCCGTTCAAAAGGATGTGGTATTTGCCTTTGGCGGAAAGATTGAAGAGGTTGTATCGGTGTGGCGCAGCAAAAGCAATGAGATGGCATGCGAGCATTCCACAAATGGTGAGATTAGACATCCTTCGATCGCGAAGGCTTGGAAACATTTCGATCAACATATCCGAATTTGCGGAAGAGAAATGTTTATCTTGGATTATGTACTGATGGTTTCAGCCCATTTGGAAAGCATGGAAGACAGTATTCTCTATGGCGATTATTGTGACACGTCTGACTTACGCCGAGCTTGTGCATGCGACGAGAGTTTTGTTCCTCTCGGTTCGTCCACGGGCGAGCATCCTAAGAGATCACTAGATGTGTTTCTTCAACCAGCGATATATGAGTTGCAACAACTATGGGCATGGTTTTGAGACATCGATGTTTCGTGCAAAGAAAATTTTCATATCGCGGCGATACTTATGTGGACAATAAGTGACTTTCCAGCATATGGTATGTTATCGGATGGACAACACATGGGAGGCTATCATGTCCATATTGTCAAGATGACACATATGCTTTCCAACTAAAGCACGGAAGGAAAGCGTGTTGGTTTGGTATCCTGAAGATTTCTACCACGATCATCCATACCGAAGGAGTAAGACTTTGTTCACGAAGAACAAGCAGATGTTTGATGGTCCACGAGGAAGTTAGTGGGGAAGATTTGTGGAAACAGTTGAGGGATTTTGGTGCGGATAGAGCGTCGGGCGTAGGTGGACATGAAAACATTCGAGTCGATGCGGTTGGAGAGCTACATAAGCGGCACAAAAAGTATTTTCGATCCGCCATATTGGAAGGATCATCTGTTGCGGCATAATTTAGATGTCATGCATATCGAGAAGAACTTTTGACAATCGATGAACACAATCCTTAACATCCAGGTAAAGCGAAGGATAATTTGAAGTCAAGGTTGGATTTAGTCGATATATGTGATCGTTCGAACTTCCGTTGATGAAGCGGTATGGCCCTTTTCCCATTTATCGGTGGATGGTGCTGCAAAGAAGAGTTCTTTGATTGGATTACGGATAGAGTGCAATTTCGAGCGGTTATGCATCAAATTTGGGCGCGTTGATAGAAGCGAAGGAAAGTTCTTGGCTTAAAGAGTCATGATTGTCATGTAATTATGCGGCGCCTCCTTCCGTTTGCTTTTCCGCACTATTGCCACGTAATGTTCATGAAGCAATTGCGGTATCTTTTATCTTTATATTTTAAATGATTTTTATATTTTATGCTTATATAAACTAATACTTATGAAAATTTTGTCTTATCTATGTAGGGATAAGTGTTTTCTTCGCGATTTATGCACCGAGCGGTGACTCGGAGGGTATTAGTAATCGAAGGCAAACATACCAGTCGGCATGTGCAACCTCGAGAAGATATTTCCTCCATCATTCTTTGATGTAATGGAGCATCTTGTTATTCATCTCGCAAGAGAATTGGAACTTGGTGGTCTGTGCGATGCCGATGGATGTATCTTTTTGGCGTTATATGCATCATCGAAGAAGAAGGTGGGAAATTCAAGCAAGGTGGAAGGATCTATAGTCGCCGGGTGATCAATGAAGAAACCGCAATCTTTGCTGAAAACTATTTTCCATCGAAGTGCATACAAAACCGAAGACCTGCTCGGCATGATGACGAGGGGAGAGAGCAACATATCATGTTCTGTCCCAAGCATGTTCAGGGAAATAGGGCGACTTAGTGGAAAACCCACGGCGGAGACTTACCGAGATCGAGCACGCCATTTGCAAACATATTTGCTAACCAACTGTGAAGAACTTCAACAATATGAGAGGTAAAAATATTTATTCATTTAAATAGTTAGATTAATATATATTCAATAAGTTTGATTCATATTGACAATATCTTTTATATAGTGTTTATATGGCGAGTTGCGTATGACTCACGGGCATGCGACGAAGATGAGCTTCAACAACTTCGGACATAACGGATTTGCTGCATGGTTTCTTAGTTATGTGAGTCATATATCATATTACCCTATGCAAATGATATATTAGTTTATATTAAATATAAAGTAATTAATTTTCCACTAATATATGTCTTTAATTTATAGGTGGATGATGGTTTGGCTAGAGGTTTTGTGTTCGATGATTGGATCACCTTGGTGTGCGGGGACCAAACTTTGTGGTCAGATCATATCCAAAATATTATGCGAGGATATGCATTCACAAGAAAAGGTCATTCGAGATCAACATATGATGCTGGTGTTTCGTCTTCTTAGGTGATGATGTCTACTACGGCAACATAGAAGAAATATTGGAAATCGGTTTCTGGTATGGTTGGATGCGGTGTGTAGTATTCTATTGTGATTGGTATGACACCACCCGGATAGAGGAGTGAAGACAGTCGTTTGGTGTTACATCGGTTCATTAGCGGAAACTTCAATATTATGATCCTTTCATTCTAGCCCATGGTGATCGGTATATCAATTTATTCATAATTTTAATAACATAATTAATGGTTTATATTTTACTAATACTTGTATAATTGATAGGTGTGTTACATCAGTTACCCTCGGGTGGCGTCTGAGAGCGATCCATGGATCATCGTAACACAAATCAACCCAAGAGGACGAGTGGATGGAACTTCGATAATGAGCCATTACAACCGGACTCTACCCGAAGCGTGAGTGCGGTTGAAGATTTGGGAGATGTTGGACTCGTTGAGAATTTTTCGAGTTTGGACTTGATGCTATTGTACATTGGTCGGTGAGGTTGGGGAGTTTGATGAACATTCGAAGATTACGAAGATTACGATTAGAATTCTTAATTATAACATCTTAGTTAAGTTGTAAATTTTTTTTTTTTTTTAAGATTCGTGGGTATGTGTGGAAACTACGGCGACATCTGAAGAATGTGGTTTATTCATGATTTACAATAGTCGTCGAGAAATTCCTCGGAAAATTTCGACGAAATTCACGAACCTCTCGGGTTAGATGAATGTCGTCAATTTTCCAGGAATTTCACTCACTATAAATAACATTTTCTACATCAAAAATACTTATATTCGGACACAAAACTTTGAAAATAACACATATTAAGTGTTTAGTATAATATTAGATCACAACCGTTCCAATATAACAACTCATTAAAATATTTATATATGTATAAATATATTTTCTTAACATCTTATCTTCACACACATATACTTATACAATCATATTCATCTAATCTTACACTACAAATTTTTTGTGTGAAATTTTGTTATGAAAACATTTTCATAGTTAAATCTTTATATGCAAATACTATAAATATTATCAAAGATTTGGATTTTGCATTTACAAACTTGTTTTAAAGACCTAAACACAATGTAATAGAAATCCGTCGAATATACCGTGAATTACGTGAACCTCGAGTTACGTCGAATTCCGTCGAAATTCAAATTACAGGGAAATTAAACCGTGAAAATTTTAGTGAACCGCAAATTTTTTGTGTGAAATTTTGTTATGAAAACATTTTCATAGTTAAATCTTTATATGCAAATACTATAAATATTATCAAAGATTTGGATTTTGCATTTACAAACTTGTTTTAAAGACCTAAACACAATGTCGGAAACTGTCAATATACCGACGGAATTCACGAACCTTCAGTTCGCTTGAATTCGCCAATTCAAATTACCGGGAAATTAAACCGTGAAAATTTTCGTGAACCGCCATTGGTTTAAGTTTAATGATTCGGCCGAATACCGACGAACACGGGTCCGTCGGAATCATTAAACTTAAAAGCCTACCTTTCTTCTTCCTTCTCATTTCGGCCGCATCTCTTTCTTCTTCCTCTCGTGATTCGAGGCTCCTCCTTCTCCGTGACTCAGCGACTCGGCGGCGTCCCTCCTCCTCTCTCCGTGACGTCTGTTCTCCCCTCTCCGACATCTCCTCCCACACACCATAAACATGTAATTTTCTTAACTTTTTTCAATTTTTAAGATTTAGAAAGTTAGATCTTGGGATTATAGGTTGTTTGATTGAAAACTTTAGGATTGAATGGATAATTAGGATCTATTAGTTAGGGATTGTTGTTTACAAACTTGTTTTAATTTTTTTTTTGGGGTTTAATAATTTCTGTTTGTTGAAATTCAATAATTTTTGTGTTTTTAAATGTATTTCTGATTTTTAAAAACGTTTTTGGGGGTTTCCAGTAATATATTATATATAATAAAACGTTTTTAAATTTTTTTTATAATTTTTAAAACATATTTTATAATTATAAACATTTTTAAAACATTTTAAATATTTATAAACATTTTTCTATATTTATAAACGTTTTAAAACATTTTTATAATTATAAAAATTTTAAATATTTATAAACATTTTTCTATATTTATAAACGTTTTTAAAACATTTTTTATAATTATAAACATTTTTAAAACATTTTTATAATTATAAATATATTAAAACTTGTAATATTAATTTTTAATATATTTTTAAATATTTTTAAACTTTTACTAATATTTATAAACATTTATAAATATTTATAAACATTTATAAACATTTATAAATATTTATAAACATTTTTACAAATATTTATAATCTTTTATATATATATATATCTATATATATATAAATCTTTGAAAAGGTTTCTGATTTATTAATTTTTTAAAAAAATTTTAGGTCTGACGAGGCACGCCGTTCCACCGCTCGTCGTTCAGCACCCCGTGGCGGCCGAGGTTGTTCGGTGAGTACTTCCCGTGCATCGGGATCGTCTCGAGAACAAAACTTCGGTTCCGCTTATGTTCCGCTTATGTTCCGCTCGGTAGTCGATCCCGCCATGCTCAGCAGAACCGGGTCATGTCGGTTGAACTATTGGTTCAACAACCAGTCGAGAGCATCTCGGTTCTCCATCCCAACCCACGGCCGGGATATACAACTTGGTTAGTATTTTTACTTTATTCAAGCATTATGTTTTCCCTTAATTAACTTTCTAACATGAAATTTTTTAAAGGTTCCAAAAGTCCAGCAATGGCATTAGCGGGAGCATCAACCGGATGATGTATTCCATGCTCCGTCTGGGATATCCGAAGTGGAGTGTGATCCCTTCGAGGCGGGAGTTGTGGTTTCGTCGATTTCGGTAACTTTTAGTTTTTAATGTATTTTAATATTTTAATGTATGTTTGCATTACTAATTAAATCTATGTGTGTTTTGTAGCAAGAATTCACTTGAGTCCGGTCGACGAAACAAATCGCCGAAATTCAACGAAGGCCATGGACTCTTATCTGGCGAATCAACTTCGTGGAAGACAGTATGGCTGAATAACAAGAAGCCACGGTTCATTAATGGGGCGGTGTGGGAGCAGTTGATAGTCCATGGGAGAAGGGCGACAACGTAGCGGCGTCTCGTAGAACTTCGAAGAATCGGAAGAAGCGATCGTGGCGGGAAAGGAATGTATGTGCCTGACCTACACTCACATGTCTATAAGGAGGATCAACTTGTAAGTGATTCTTTTTATATCTATTTATCTTTACATTTATTTAAATTATTTTTTAGATATTCTTTAACTAATGTTTTTAGATTGAAGCAAGCGGCGGTAATCCGTAGATCGCCTCGAGCTTATTAAAGAGGCTCACACTAATAAGAAGACCGGACAAGTTCGGGATCCCCTAATCGGAGAGGTCGTTGAGTTGGTGGAATCTCGAAAGAAGCTTATCAAGCTTCTCGGCCTCTCGATGGCGGCAATTCTGGTGCTTGACCACCATGTCCGACCGCAAATCAACGAGATGGTCGAAAAGGTAAATTTTAAAATAAATATATATTTCTTTTATAATCTGTTTACTAACTTTAAATATTCTTGTAGGCGGTTCTAAAAGGAAAGGAGGCTATTTAGTTAGGTTGGCGTGCGTCTTCATTATCGACTTCTTCTTCATGAAGCTCCATATGCCGATCCCATGATTCGAGCAACTACACAGCGAGATGAACGGATTGTGGCATTGGAGGAGCGAATGCCACAATTCTTGCTGAGTTATCGGTTCAGGAGGGCCAGCGGAGATATTGGAGAGGCTTGATCGTTTATTTCCTTAGGTCCCTAGTTTTTTTTTAATTTTAAAACTTTCGAATGTTTTTTTTCTATTTCAGTTTGTATGAAATTTTAAATTCTATAATATTATTAAATTTTAATTTCGGATTTTATTTATTTATTAATTTTAATATTAAAAATAAATAAAAATAAATTTTAATATTTTTAAAAATGATGAATTCGGCGACTCGGTTCGTCGGAAAATTCGACGACCAAAGTCGTCGGAATATTCGACGAACCAAAGTCGTCGAATATTCGACGAACCAAAGTCGTCGAATATTCGACGAACCAAAGTCGTCGAATATTCGACGAACCAAAGTCGTCGAATATTCGACGACTTTGGTTCGTCGAATATTCGACGACTTTGGTTCGTCGGAATATTCGACGACTTTGGTTCGTCGGAATATTCGACGACTCGTTCGTCGGTATCTTCGTTCCGATGAACTCGGTCTCGAAAATGTTGTCGGACTTTCGTGGAAGTTCGTCAAAATGTGGTTTCTCGGTATTCGTCAGAATGTCGTCTGAGTTTCTGACGAAATTCCGACGAATATTTAAATTCCGACGAAATGATTCCGACGACCATTTTCGTCAGAATTTCGTCAAAATATGCTTATTCCGACGACATTCTGACGAATTCGTCCGTCGGTATCGCCCTGTTTTCTTGTAGTGAATACACACTATTGCACCCAAAAAAAGTACACATTACATTAGAGCAAATCAAACTTTAAGGAGGAAATACAGCAAATCAAAGTGGACTTTTTTGTTTAGTTTTGAAATTTTCCAATATTGGATAGTTGTCTATACAAACATTAACTATTATCGTCGACCTAACAACAATAATGTTCTTCACAGTTTTATCAGAATAAACTTCTACAATATAGCAACAAAAAAAATTACTTAAAAGTTTTGGTCACAACAACTCACAAGTGTTGTTGTAATGATAATGTCCAAAGAGGAGGGCATCACGTCTCGCAATCGCTCATCAAACCTAGTCAAACACGTGGCATTCTCGTTCCCGGTGGGCTCTTCTTCCGATTGTAGACGTGAACCTATAAAGGATTTTGATATTTGACCTCTCGCTGGCCCCTATTTTTCTTCATATTTACAATCTAGGTCTCACGTATGTATTTTAAGTTGTAGCCATCTTTTTTGCTAAAAGTTGCATAAAAATAAAGTTAACAATTATTTCTAGGTTCCATATGTACTTTAATATTTTCACTATACAGATTCAACATAATAAACTCATAGATCTGTTATATAAAAACAAAGTTAAATAATGATTATACTAAAATTCTTCTGAGCGAGTCAACTTATGTTACTTTCACGTATGAAAATGTCAAATGTGCTTAAATTCAAGTGTCCTATATCTTTTCTTATACAAATTGGCTGATTGTTTGCGCCATCGGTTTGGGAGTCTTATTCATTATTTTTATTAGGGGTCAAGATTGGAATGAAATATTATAAATGGGTGTAAAACTAATATAAAATAAAAATACGAGGGGCAATAAGGAAATAAAGCTGGAAATAACAACAAGGAGAGAGAGAGGAACAAACGAAATCGTGTCTAGAGAGAGAAAGTGAGACGACTTGAGCGACAATCAAGGCGCGGAGAGACGCCGTCAACAACCAAAAAAAAAAAAAAAAAACAGCACAAGAACAAACACAAAAAAGAAAAAAGAAAAATAATAATAACGAAAGAAGGAAGGATCTTCTTCTCTTTGGTTGATTAATCTGTGAAAAATCTAAATAGCTCTTTTGATTAAAATTAAATTAAAGAAAAAGTCGTGTTTTTCTCCGCTAAGCTCATTATTTGCTTCTTCCTGGATTTGCTCATTCTCCGAAAAGGGATTTAGGGGTTAAAACATCAAACATCATCACGATTTCGAAAGTTTGAATCTTCAGATCTTTCTTCTTCACACGAAACCCTACATTGTACTTAGCTCAATTTCATCGAGCGATGGCAAGAGTTTCGAGTTGATCGCGTTAGGGTTGATTATTCTATCTGATCGACGACTCGGATCTGGTTTGGTCGTCGTCGTCGGATGAAAGTGGACAAACCATGAAATGGGCAACATTGCTTAAGGACTTCAAGGAGAAGGTCGGTTTAGCTGAATCCCCTGACGCCTCAACCTCCGACACCTTTCCCGTTGACCTATCTGCTCCGCCGTCTTCCTCCTCCTCTCCATCCTCTACTCACCCCGGCGCTTCGAATCGCCTTGACTTCAGCTCGTCTCCTTCAAGGTATCCTCTACTCCCTCTTGTTCTGCTTGATCTGATTGATGTGCATTGTTTTTGGGACCAGACTTAGATTGCTTCTCTTTTACATTGCTTTATAAGTGATCAACATCAACTAAGTGGATAGTCTCTTTTAGATTGCTTTATTTGTGGTGCTAGATTTTGTGATAAGATTGTTAATTGAGAGTCAAAGGCTGCTGCTACTTACATGTATAAAGCTTGTCTCTTTTGACATTTTTAGTTTTAAATAGTTTATCAGTTTTATGAATTGGATTCTGTAATTTTCTTGACTGAATGCTGTTGGTGCAAGACAATTGTTGATCCTCTTCTTGAAAGCAGAGATAACCATGAGTTGGAGCTGGACTTCAAGAGGTTATGGGAAGAGTTTCGTTCTTCAAGCTCTGAAAAGGTTCTTACTTCGATAATCCATACTCAGTTAATCATTTTCCCGGAATGTCTTACCTTCAATCTTGTATTATCTATACTAAAGATTTGCTAATCGTTCGTATGTCATGCAGGAGAAGGAAGCCGCCTTAAATCTGACCGTGGATACATTCTGTAGATTAGTGAAGCGGCATGCCAATGTAGATCAGTTAGTTACTATGTAAGCTGTTCCTAACTCCTTTTTCCCTTCCTGTTTGGATTTATTGAAGTGGGATTTGTTATTTCCAAGTGAAAATAGCATCTGCACCAAATTTTTGGTGGGATATACGTTTTTCCAAACCTCTATCTTCTTCCCCTGTCTTGTCTAGCGGGTCTTCTTCTCTACCTCGTATTCTACGCTCGTAGGTCAGACTTGGGGTAACATCATTCACATTGAGAAAATTTATTTTTATTGCAGGTTAGTAGAAACACATATATTCTCTTTTGTCATCGGGAGAGCATTTGTGACAGATATTGAGAAGTTGAAGATCGGCTGCAAGGCAAGGTCATTGGATGTAGAGAAAGTATTAAGGTTCTTTTCAGATGTCACCAAGGTTTGCCATTCTGAATACTCTGCATCTTGACATGTCAACCTCTCTTCTCTGTTTCTAATCAATCTTCTCCTCCTGCAGGAGGGATTTAGTCCTGGTGCGAATCTCTTAACTGCTGTTGAAGTACTTGTATCTGCGGTACCTTTTTGACCTTTTCCAGTTTATTCACTCCATAAAATCTTACAATGCTCAATTTCACACCATCCAGGATGTTGGATCGTTGATGCTTTTATGCCTTATATAATGTGTACCTCTTATCCTTGCATGTGTCATTTTCAGCCAATCGACAAACAATCTCTCCTGGATTCTGGGATTTTCTGTTGTCTAATACACGTTCTCAGTGGGCTTCTAGCATATGATGAACCAAACAAAAGCAAAACAACTGCTAATTTGGAAGAGGTATCAGCAGACACAGATGCTGTATCCAGAATTCTTCAGACTAGACGACTTAAGGTTCTGTTTCAACAGTTTTATTCCAGATTTTAATAAGACTACGAATGATTTGTTTTTTTCGCTGGATATTGACAACCAACCTTTCATACTACACATATGCTTTATCATTTAAATAAATATTTTTACCCTCTTATTCCTGTAGGTGGAGGGTAGTGTTGTCCATATCATGAAAGCTTTAGCAAGCAATCCTTCTGCTGCTCAGAGTTTGATTGAAGATGATTCTCTTGAGGCGCTTTTCAATATGGTTGCCAATGGATCCGTTACTGTTTTCTCTCAATATAGAGAAGGTCTAGTTCCACTCCATAGCATACAGCTTCACAGACATGCCATGCAGGTATTTTTCGTGCATCTAAGTTAAGGCATTGTGTCATGGACAGCTTTCTAATTTCACGGTTGAAACCTGATTGAATAACCTGATGCTTATAGTTTCATTTGACACCCTCTCGTGCCTCTTCCAGATCCTTGGAATTCTTCTAATCAATGACAGTGGGAGCACAGCAAAATATGTACGCAAGCACCATCTGGTATGGCAATGAATTATGCAGACTGCTTGAGTGTAGTTTATCGATTCTTGTGCATATTTATAAGCTTTCACCTTGGGTTTTGGTTAATCTTTCTTGCTGATGTTGAAACCTTGTGAGATTTCCGTGGTAGGACGTGATTTTCAAGAGATTTATGTTAATTTCAGGATAAAAGCAAATGATAATTAGATGTTGTATATAGATTCTAGTTTCTTCAGAAGTTAGTATTACAAAGTGACAAGTCCAATATGGCAGTTGAAAAGGTTTTCATTCCCTTTTGTGAATTGCTTATAGTAGTCTATCAAATCTACGAAGCAAATAGTTTCGTGATTTCTCCTGCAGATAAAGGTTCTTTTGATGGCCGTCAAAGATTTTGATCCAGATTGTGGTGACCCAGCCTACACAATGGGCATTGTGGACTTGTTACTTGAATGCGTGGAACTATCATACAGACCTGGTAAATATGGTCTACACCAATATAAGAGCTCTAAATATGTTATGTTCGTATGGAAAATGCAACGTGGGACTAGAATATCTAGGTATCACATTGCATTTATGGACATGCAAGATGTTCGGATTACGGCTACTAATCATTTTATATTTTGACTTTGTAGAGGCTGGTGGTGTTAGACTCAGGGATGACATACGTAATGCACATGGTTACCACTTTCTTGTTCAGTTTGCCCTGGTTCTATCTTCCTTGCCAAAAATCAGACTTTTGTGTCCAGTCGTTCATCTATTAATCAAGATAGTGGTTCAGATGGCTCTGAACTGTTTTCTGATGTAGAAAATACGAACAGTAGGGAAAATGCTGATTTTTCGTCACAAAACTTTTCTCCATCATTGTCGAGATTGCTTGATGTCCTTGTCACTCTGGCTCAGACTGGTCCAGCTGAGCCATCTGTAGGTCGGGCCACACGTTCATCCCAAACGAAGCCAACTGGGCATAGCAGAAGTCGAACTTCATCCGTGGATAGTATATATGATGAAACATGGGAACAGGGAAGTAGTAAAGTTAAAGACCTGGAAGCTGTCCAAATGCTACAAGATATCTTCCTGAAGGCAGATAATAAGGATCTCCAGGCAGAAGTATTGAACAGAATGTTCAAGATATTCTCTAGCCACGTGGAAAACTATAGATTGTGTCAGGAATTAAGGACCGTTCCATTACTTGTCCTCAACATGGCTGGTTTTCCTCCCTCGCTGCAAGATATAATCCTCAAAATTCTGGAATATGCTGTGACGGTTGTCAACTGCGTTCCAGAGCAAGAACTGTTGTCACTTTGTTGCTTATTGCAACAGCCAATCACATCTCAGTTGAAGCACACAATACTTGCTTTCTTTGTGAAGCTCATATCTTTTGATCAGCAATACAAGAGAGTCCTACGTGAAGTTGGTGTTTTGGAAGTCTTACAGGATGATTTGAAGCAACACAAGCTTCTTATGGGTCCAGATCAGGATAGTGGAGTCTCTAATCATTCTGATCTGAAGCCTAGCTCAGGTAGCTTCAAAAAGCACTTAGATACTAAAGATGCCATCATTTCATCACCAAAGTTGATGGAATCTGGATCGGGAAAGTTACCGGTCTTGAAGTTGACAACACTATTACCGTTGGTTGGGATTGTTTGATCTCTTTGCTGAAGAAAGCGGAGGCTAATCAGGCATCTTTTCGTGCGGCCAATGGTGTGACAACTATTCTTCCTTTTTGATATCGGATGCCCATCGCACTGGCGTTCTGAGGGTCTTATCATGTCTAATTACGGAAGACACTAAACAGGTACATCCAACCAGCATCTTGATGTTATAGATTACACCGATGCCATTATTGTATATATTCTGCGTAATTGGCAAAATTTCTGACTTCTCTTTCATCGACTCTCTTACCAGGTCCATCATGAAGAGTTAGGTGCTGTTGTTGATTTGTTGAAGAGTGGAATGGTTACTAGTATTTCTGGCCATCAATACAAGCTTCATGATGATGCCAAATGTGATACAATGGGTGCTCTATGGCGTATTGTTGGTGTCAATGGATCTGCCCAAAGAGTCTTTGGCGAAGCCACTGGTTTCTCTCTTTTATTGACGACTCTTCACACTTTTCAAGGGAACAAAGATCAAATGGATGACTCTGATTTGATGGTTTACATCAAATTGTTTAAATATCTATTTCGCCTTATGACAGCTGCCGTCTGTGAGAATGCTGTTAATAGGATGAAACTGCACGCTGTTATAACGTCTCAGACATTTTATGAGCTCTTGGTGGAGTCTGGATTGCTGTGTGTTGAGTTGGAAACGCAGGTTATACAGCTGTTGTTGGAACTTGCACTTGAAGTGGTGCTTCCACCATTTTTGGCATCAGAATCTACGGCCTCTGCTGCTATTACAGAAAGTGAAAAGACTACTTTTGTTGTCACAACCCCATCAGGCCAGTTCAATCCTGACAAGGAGAGAATTTACAATGCAGGTGCAGTCAGAGTTCTGATACGTTCATTGTTGCTCTTTAGTCCAAAAACGCAGCTAGAATTTTTGAACCTTTTAGAAAGTCTTGCTCGTGCCAGTCCTTTCAATCAAGAAAATCTCACATCAGTTGGTAAGAACCAAGCCTCTGGGTTATATTCTTCGATTAATTTTCAGAACCCTATTGCTTTTTCTTCTTACTCTCTCTCACCTCTTTATATCTTTTCATAAATTGAAATGAACAGGCTGTGTCGAACTTCTGTTGGAGATAATATACCCCTTTCTTCCGGGTTCATCCCCATTTCTTTCTTATGCTTTGAAGATTGTGAAAATTCTTGGAGCATACAGGTACGACATGCTGCATATTTAGTATATTCAGAATGCATTTCTAAGGTTGCCACATTTCTTCTTTTATGTCTGTTATCTTAATATGTAGTTTTCTTTGTGTAGATTGTCCCCGTCTGAGCTCCGAATGCTGTTTAGATATGTTTTGCAAATGAGGATTATGAAGTCAGATCATGCAATAGTTGAGATGATGGAAAAGCTAATTCTCATGGAAGACACAGACTTGGAACATCTATCTCTGGCTCCTTTTGTAGAGATGGACATGAGCAAAACTGGGCATGCTTCTGTTCAGGTTTCTCTGGGTGAAAGATCTTGGCCTCCTGCTGCTGGTTATTCATTTGTTTGTTGGTTCCAGTTTCGTAATTTCTTAACAACCCAAGGAAAAGAACCAGAAGCCTCCAAAGTTGGCTCTTCGTCAAGGACGCGCATCTCGAGTGCGCAGCAACACGAGCAGAACATTTTTCGGATATTTTCTGTTGGAGCTGTAAGCAATGAAAGTCCATTCTATGCAGAACTTTACTTTCAGGAGGATGGTATTCTGACCCTTGCCACTAGCAATTCAAATTCTTTGTCGTTTTCTGGATTGGAGATTGAAGAGGGCAGGTGGCATCATCTTGCTGTTGTTCATAGTAAACCGAATGCTCTTGCTGGACTCTTCCAAGCTAGTGTTGCAAATGTCTATCTTGATGGAAAACTAAGGCACACGGGTAAACTGGGGTACTCTCCTTCGCCTGTTGGAAAATCTTTGCAAGTAATAGTTGGAACTCCATCTACTTGTGCTAGAGTTAGTGATCTGACATGGAAAACACGCTCATGTTATCTTTTTGAGGAGGTGCTCACATCAGGTTGCATTGGTTTCATGTACATTCTTGGTAGAGGGTACAAAGGTCTTTTCCAGGATGCCGATCTCTTACGCTTTGTGCCAAATCAGGCTTGTGGTGGTGGGAGCATGGCTATCCTGGACTCATTAGACAGTGATATGACTTCATCGTCGAATGGGCAAAAGTTTGATGGAAGCAATAGACAAGGAGACTCCAAGGCAGACGGTAGTGGAATTGTCTGGGATCTTGAGAGGTTAGGAAATCTCTCCTTTCAGTTACCTGGCAAGAAACTTATTTTTGCATTTGATGGGACATGCTCGGAGTTCATTCGGGCGTCTGGAAGTTTTTCCCTCCTCAATCTGGTTGACCCCTTGTCCGCTGCTGCTTCTCCAATTGGAGGTAGATGGTGGTCTTAAATACTCAGTTTGTATTTGCATCTGATCTAGTTTTATTGTTTGACTGATTCTGCTTTTTCAACTTTTTAGGAATACCACGTTTTGGGCGTCTGGTGGGTAATGTATGTATATGCAGACAAAGCGTGATAGGCGATACTATCCGCCCCGTTGGAGGAATGACTGTTGTACTCGCGCTTGTTGAGGCTGCCGAATCTAGAGATATGCTACACATGGCTCTTTCATTGCTTGCCTGTGCGCTTCGTCAAAACCCTCAGAATGTGAAAGATATGCAAACGATCAGGGGATACCATTTACTAGCTCTATTTTTGCGCCCCAAAATGTCTCTATTTGATATGCAGTCTTTGGAGATATTTTTCCAAATTGCTGCATGCGAAGCTTTGTTTTCAGAGCCAAAGAAATTGGAGAGTGTACAGAGTAATATTACTGTGGCACCTACGGAGACTATATTCGAAAACAGCTATGAGGATCTTGGTCTTACGAGGTTCCGCTACGAAAGTTCCTCAGTTGGGTCTCACGGGGATATGGACGACTTTTCTGTTCCCAAGGATACTTTTAGTCATCTTTCTGAGTTAGAAACAGACATCCCTGTTGAAACGTCAAACTGCATTGTCTTATCTAACGTGGATATGATTGAGCATGTCCTCTTGGACTGGACCCTTTGGGTTACATCCCCTGTTTCCATTCAGATTGCTTTACTTGGGTTTCTAGAAAATCTGGTATCAATGCATTGGTACAGGAGTCACAATCTTACAATTCTGCGGAGAATCAACCTGGTGGAACATTTGCTAGTGACACTTCAGAGAGGTGATGTGGAAGTTCCGGTGCTAGAAAAATTAGTTGTTCTGCTTGGATGCATCTTAGAAGATGGATTCCTGACTTCTGAGCTTGAAAATGTGGTTAGGTTTGTGATTATGACATTTAATCCACCGGAAGTGAAGTCACGAAGCTCATTATTCGCGCGAGTCGATGGGAAAGCATGTAATTGTGAGAAACATGCTTTTGGAAATGCTCATTGATCTCCAGGTGACCATAAAAGCAGAGGAACTTCTGGAGCTGTGGCATAAGATAGTCTCGTCAAAATTAATAACATACTTCCTTGACGAAGCTGTGCATCCTACTAGTATGAGGTGGATCATGACTCTTCTTGGTGTTTGTCTTGCTTCTTCTCCGAACTTCTCCCTTAAATTTCGGACAAGTGGAGGTTATCAAGGGCTGATGCGGGTACTTCAGAACTTTTATGATTCCCCAGACATATATTACATACTGTTCTGCTTGATCTTTGGGAAACCCGTTTATCCTAGACTACCGGAGGTTCGGATGTTAGACTTTCATGCCCTAGTCCCGAATGATGGAAGCCATGTCGAGTTAAAATTCATAGATCTCTTGGATTCGGTGGTGGGAATGGCTAGATCTACTTATGACAGGTTGATCATGCAATCAATGCTCGCCCACCAGTCTGGAAATCTTTCTCAGGTCAGTGCTAGTCTTGTGGCAGAGCTTGTGGAGGGGGCAGAAATGACAGGAGAGCTTCAAGGGGAAGCGTTGATGCACAAAACGTATGCGGCACGTTTGATGGGTGGCGAAGCTTCAGCTCCTGCCGCTGCGACGTCTGTTCTCCGTTTCATGGTTGACCTTGCGAAGATGTGCCCTCAGTTCTCTGCTGCTTGCAGGCGTGCAGACTTTGTTGAAAACTGTGCTGACCTTTACTTTTCCTGTGTCAGGTTGGCATCACCGAACCTACTGATATAAGTTTTTCACCACCTACAGAACATTGATGATTCTCGTTGGCTTTTTGAAAATAAATTGTTATCCTGTATTTACTTAATAGGTCGTTAAATAGACTGAATTATTTGCATAATTTGCGCCTAAAGGCTATTTTGTGCTGTAGGGCTGCTTATGCTGTGAAGATGGCGAAACAGCTCTCCGTGCAGGCAGAAGAGAAGCATATAAATGACGGTGATGATAACGGCTCACAAGGAACATTCTCTAGCTTGCCTCATGACCATGATCAGTCCACCAAGACCTCCATCAGTGCTGGAAGCTTCCCTCAAGGGCAGGTCAGTCTTAGTTCTGAAGAAATGCCTTTACCTGCAAATTATGTGGTTAATGATAAGATGGTGAACGTTCTTACACCACCACCACAGGACTCAAGTAAATCATTTCAAGGTGTTGAAGATGTTAAGAAACAAGATGATAATCATGTCGTCCCTGTATCAGCTTCAATTGAAAAGGATTTTCCAGATATTAAAGGGAGTGCAAATCAAGTTAAGGCAACAGATTCTCAGAGTTCTGCATCTTTCCATATGATCGAGTCTCCCCTTTTATCTGAAAAATCAGGCCTCAAAGTCTCATTCACTCCATCACCATCTCCGGTTGTTGCACTTGCATCCTGGCTAGGCTCTAATTATAATGAATCTAGAAGTTCTACAATGGGTTCTCCTTCTCTTGAATCCTATGTCTCTGTTACTGAGGTTGATTCATCTTCAGAACGAAAGTCAGGCTCACAAGGATCTTCTGCTGTCAATGCCTTCTTCACAGTTAGCCCAAAACTTCTCCTCGAAACCGATGAAACTGGCTATGGTGGCGGGCCTTGTTCTGCTGGAGCGAGTGCTGTGCTAGATTTTATGGCAGAGGTACTTGCCGACTTAATGACTGAACATATAAAAGCTGTACCGGTTCTGGAAAGCATATTGGAAATGGTTCCTTTCTATGTTGATCCTGAAAGTGTGCTGGTCTTTCAAGGCTTGTGCCTTAGCAGAGTCATGAACTATCTTGAAAGGCGTCTCTTGCGTGATGATGAAGAGGACGAGAAGAAATTGGACAAGAGCAAATGGTCTGCGAACTTGGATACATTTTGCTGGATGATAGTGGACCGTGTTTATATGGGTGCTTTTCCTCACCCCTCTGGTGTTCTTAGGGCTCTTGAGTTCTTGTTGTCGATGCTGCAATTAGCTAACAAAGATGGTAAGGTTGAAGAAGTCACTCCTTCCGGGAAAGGTTTCTTATCCCTGGGAAGAGCAACAAGGCAGCTTGATGCTTATGTACACTCAATCCTGAAAAACACAAATAGAATGGTACTATATTGTTTCCTCCCATCATTCTTGATAACTATTGGAGAAGAGGACCTACTATCACAACTGGGTTTACTTGTTGAATCTAAGAAGAGGCCATCTCCTCATCCAGCTGTTGATGAATCTTGCATTGACATCTCAACAGTTCTGCAGTTGTTGGTGGCAAACAGGAGAATAATATTCTGCCCAAGCAACCTTGATACTGATTTGACTTGCTGTCTGTGTGTGAATTTAATCTCCCTACTCCTTGACCAGAGAAAGAGTGTGCAAAACATGTCACTTGATATTGTCAAATATTTACTGGTACACCGAAGATCTGCCCTCGAGGATTTTCTCGTCACTAAACCAAACCAAGGACAAAACTTTGATGTTTTACATGGTGGTTTTGATAAGTTGTTGACTGGGAATCTATCAGAATTCTTCAAGTGGCTTGAAAGCTCGGATAAGATAATTAACAAAGTTGTGGAGCAGTGTGCTGCAGTAATGTGGGTACAGTACATAGCTGGCTCAGCGAAATTTCCTGGTGTCAGGATAAAAGGCATGGAAGGTCGCCGGAAGAAAGAGATGGGGAGGAAATCGCGAGATATGTCGAAGCTGGACCTTAAACACTGGGATCAGTTGAATGAGCGGAGATATGCGCTAGAAGTAATGCGTGATGCCATGTCTACTGAGCTTAGAGTTGTTCGGCAAAACAAATATGGTTGGATACTTCATGCTGAGAGTGGGTGGCAAACTCATCTCCAGCAGCTTGTGCATGAGCGTGGTATATTTCCAATGCGTAAATCCAAAAGGTCTGAAGATCCCGAATGGCAGCTCTGTCCGATTGAAGGTCCGTACAGAATGCGCAAAAAGCTTGAACGATGTAAGCTAAAAATTGATAGCATCCAGAATGTTCTTGATGGAAAGTTGGAACTTGGGGAAATTGAGCTTCCCAAAGTGAAAAATGAAGATGGGCCAGTTATTTCTGACACAGATTCCGAACCAGCTTTTCTGCTCAGTGAACTTTATGATGAGTCGTTTGTGAAAGAGTCGGATGATTTTAAAGATGTCGCTTCTGCCAGAAATGGATGGAATGATGATAGAGCTAGTAGTACAAACGAAGCAAGTCTTCATTCTGCTCTTGACTTTGGTGGCAAATCTAGTACAGCATCTGTGCCAATAACAGACAACACACAGGCAAAATCTGAGACTGGCTCTCCAAGACTTTCATCTTCTGCCAAAATGGATGAAACTGAAGGCATGGAGGAAAAATCAGAGAATGAACTGAATGATGATGGTGAGTATCTGATCAGACCTTATCTGGAGCATCTTGAAAAGATTAGGTTCAGATACAACTGTGAGAGAGTTGTTGATCTCGACAAGCATGATGGAATCTTCTTAATAGGGGAATTCTGTCTGTATGTGATAGAAAACTTCTATATTGACGATGATGGGTGTATTTGTGAGAAGGAATGCGAAGATGAGTTATCTGTTATTGATCAAGCGTTGGGTGTGAAAAAAGATGTCTCTGGAAGCCTGGATTTCCAGTCTAAGTCTAGCACTTCTTGGACGACAGCAGTGAAAACGGGAGCTCTAGGGGGAAGAGCAGTAGGGGAAGAGCATGGGCATATGGTGGTGGTGCTTGGGGAAAAGAAAAAATAGGCACAACTGGCAACTTGCCGCATCCTTGGCGTATGTGGAAGCTTAATAATGTTCATGAAATTTTAAAACGTGATTACCAGCTGCGTCCGGTTGCCATTGAGATATTTAGTATGGATGGATGTAATGATCTCCTCGTGTTCCACAAGAAAGAGAGGGAAGAAGTTTTCAAAAATCTGGTTGCCATGAACCTTTCAAGGAATAGCATGTACGGTATTATCGTTCTTTTCATCTCGTTTCTGTTTGTTCTTCGCAACTGGGTTGAGCATAATGCATTTGGCTATTTATTTTACATTTTTAGAGCTGTTCACTGTTCTCTAGTAAAATCATGTCTGTCAATCAATGCCAATGAGTTAGCGTGGGATGGGTGTTCTCTGTCTTCATTGATCTGCAAAATGTTACTGATTCTGTGTTTTTCCCAGGCTCGACACAACTATTTCAGGATCAGCAAAACAGGAGAGTAATGAGGGAAGCCGCCTTTTCAGATTAATGGCGAAGTCATTCTCGAAAAGATGGCAAAATGGGGAAATCAGCAACTTCCATTACCTAATGCATCTCAATACCCTAGCAGGACGTGGATACAGTGATCTCACGCAGTATCCGGTATTTCCATGGGTTCTCGCAGATTATGATAGTGAGAGTCTTGATTTGTCAGATCCAAAAACTTTCCGCAAACTTCACAAGCCAATGGGTTGCCAGACACCTGAAGGAGAAGAAGAATTTAGGAAACGGTTTGTGCTGTGCATCTTAAACTTTTTATAGTGCACCTTCCCCTTGTGTTCTTCGTCATACATCTTAATTTTTCTTGTATGTAGTTATGGTTTCATGCAGCATAATTCTTTTCCTTCTCGGTTTCAGATATGAGAGCTGGGATGATCCTGAAATTCCAAAATTTCATTACGGTTCTCACTATTCAAGTGCTGGAATTGTTCTGTTTTACCTTCTTCGCCTCCCACCGTTCAGTGCTGAAAATCAGAAGCTGCAGGGCGGTCAGTTTGATCATGCTGATAGACTCTTCAATAGTATAAAAGATACTTGGCTAAGTGCAGCTGGAAAGGGAAATACTTCAGACGTAAAAGAACTCATTCCTGAATTCTTCTACATGCCGGAGTTTTTAGAAAACAGATTCAGTCTTGATTTGGGTGAAAAACAGTCGGGAGAGAAGGTTTGTTCCAGTTCTTTCAATGGTGCTTGAATCTGTACCATTTTCCTTTCATGTATTGCTGATATAGATTAGTTCTTCTGCGTAATTTTAGGTTGGTGATGTCTTTTTGCCTCCGTGGGCTAGAGGTAGTGTACGTGAGTTCATCCTAAAGCACAGAGAAGCGTTGGAGTCAGATTATGTCTCAGAGAATCTGCATCACTGGATAGATCTCATCTTTGGGTACAAACAGAGAGGAAAGGTACATTTTCATTTTGCTTCTAGCCAAGTAAAATGCAGATATCAAAAGTATTGCCATGTTTTTATTTACTTTTCCTTTATTGGAATGTTGTTCAATCTCAGGCGGCAGAAGAAGCTGTAAATGTTTTCTATCATTACACGTACGAGGGCAATGTTGATATCGATGCAGTTAGCGACCCCGCACTGAAAGCTTCCATACTAGCGCAGATCAATCATTTTGGGCAAACTCCGAAGCAGCTATTCCAGAAAGCTCATGTCAAAAGAAGAACAGACCGAAAAGTTCCTCTCCACCCACTGAAACATTCGATGCATCTAATTCCTCACGAGACACGTAAATGTTCATCTTCTATAAGCCAAATCACTACTTTCCACGACAAGGTGCTCGTTGCCGGGGCTAACTGCTTCCTGAAACCCAGAGGCTATACCAAATACATAACATGGGGTTTCCCAGACAGGAGTTTGAGATTTATGAGTTATGATCAGGACAAACTGCTATCAACTCACGAAAATCTCCATGAAAGCAACCAGATCCAGTGTGCTGGTTTTAGTCATGATGGACGCATTGTGGTAACTGGAGCAGAAGATGGTTTAGTGTGCGTGTGGAGGGTAAGCAAGGATGGCCCTCGTGCTTCACGACGTTTACGCTTAGAAAAAGCCCTATGTGCTCACACAGCTACAGTCACATGTCTACGTGTAAGCCAACCGTACCAGATGATTGCAAGTGGGTCAGATGATTGCACAGTGATAATATGGGATCTCAGTTCGATGAGTTTTGTGAGGCAGCTTCCTGACTTCCCAGTTCCCATTTCAGCAATCTACATAAATGACCTTACAGGGGAAATTGTAACTGCTGCTGGAACTGTCCTTGCGGTTTGGAGCATCAATGGCGACTGCCTTGCTGTGGCTAACACATCGCAGTTACCATCTGATTCAGTATTGTCTGTAACAGGCTCGACGTCTTCTGACTGGCTTGAAACAGCCTGGTATGTAACTGGTCATCAGAGTGGAGCAATTAAAATATGGCGGATGATACATTGCACTGATCCGTTGAGTGCCGAGAGCAAAACAAGTAGTAGCAACAGAACAGGAGGGCTGAATCTGGGTGATCAAGTGCCAGAGTACAAGTTGATTCTGCACAAGGTGCTGAAATTCCATAAACAACCAGTCACCGCTCTCTATCTCCCGGCCGACCTGAAGCAGTTACTGAGCGGCGATTCAGCTGGACAATTGCTTTCATGGACATTACCAGATGAGACATTAAGAGCTTCACTGAAACAGGCTTCACTGAAACAAGCTTCACTGAAACAGGCGTCATAGGTTTAGGATGTAAAGTGGAGACCAGTCATTCCCTTTTGGTTTCTTTGGCTAGAACCGAGAGAGCTGGCGAGGGGACTTGAAGACAGGACCAAATAGTAGGAAAAAGACCAAAACTTGTACAAAGTGTTGGCTCTGTTGCATAAATGGCTTGCAGGTTAAGAGGAAGAGAGCAAGGCGAGCCATTCTCGCTTCTGATTGCTGGTGAGTTTACAGGATTAGGAAGAGGAGAAGATGAGGTTTGGTTTGAGAATTTGTGTAAATAGATATCTTCTTGAAAACTCATTGCAAATAGCAGAAGCTGTATTTACAGCCCCATCTGTATTTTGTACCCATCTGTATTTTGTCAGATGCTGTTCTTGTATTGTTTTAATAGTTTGTGACCTTTTGTATTCTTCATCGTTTGCTTCGGTGTCAATGATATTGTTCTCTGTTCTTAATTTTAAAGAAAGAGAGATGGGTAATGTTCAGGAAAGACAGGCGCGTGAAAGATCTTTCTCTTCTCCAACGCTCATGCCTCTTCATTTGAATTTTATTTTAAGTTATTTTAATTACACCATCTCTTTAACAAAAAATGTAATTTTAGAATTTCAATGAAATTTATATTTATATTTAAATTAATATTAATTTCAAACTGCATTGATCTTATAAATAAATTATTCATCTCACATATTATTAGTTAAATAGGTGTAATTAATAAAAGATATATATATATATATATATAATATTTCCATCATTTATAATGTGTGGAAACTATTAAAGTGATACTCTGTGAAATGGAAGTAGAAAATAGATTTATGATATGTTTACTCTATTTTTTTTATCAACTATGTTTACTCTACTTAAGTTAGAAAAATACTTGTACTCGAACACATACAAGTATTTAAGTTTATCTTGTAAAGTTACATTAGAGAATACAAATTTACCAGAACAGAAGAAACGTTTGAATTTGCAAAAACAATAAAGCCATTAGTAGATTTATCTATATATAAAACCAAAAAAAAAAAAAAAAGAAGCTGACACAACTCAAGAAGAACTCCCTCCTTGGCGTAGAATCAATATTGAGATGTATAAGAGTAACTAGGTTGGTTATGGTTTTGTCTTAAATTCATATGTCCTTGTCTTCCTTCTCTTGAGTATTGATCCCACATCATCTGTTCTTCCATCAACATTCTCTGTTTCTTCTCCATATCATTCATCTGCACATACGGTGGCGGCGCAACCTCCAAGGACGCTGCAAATGGATCCATCGCTACAGTGACATTGTTGTTTCCATTGGCCGTTACTGGTGCCGGAAGTGCCAGCATGGTTGCTATAGTTGATACAAAATTCATGTCAAAATTAGCAGAATGCAAACAAAGACATATCAAAGTAATGTTTACCTGCTGGTCTTCCTGCAGAACCAAAGGCCATACTGCTTGCACTTCCGCTAGCTCCATAAGCCGTTGAGGTCTGTACAGCTGCGTTCACAGTTCCGTGCTGGTACATTCCGTTGAGAAGCAACATATCAAAGCCTCCTCCGAGCTCAGTCTTTTGTCCTGATAATTTTGTAGCTGTTTGCACCAAAGCTGTCTCCCAATCTGCTCCATCATCATTAAACGTTTCCCATCCAGGACCGGTCTCTGAACCCGAACCGCTCGCGTATGGTCCGTCAAATAAAGCCAATGCTAAGCTATCTTCAGCTTCTGCCGCTTGATTACCGTTTATGTCCACAAGATCCAGCAAATCACCAACTTCTTCTTGCTTCTTCTCTATTATCACTTCCTCCTCGGGTTGTTCTTCTTCCTCTTCCTCTTCTTTTGGTGGAGGTGCAGGTAAGGCCTTGATAGCATTTGGTCTTGATTTGGGTGAAAAACAGTCGGGAGAGAAGGTTTGTGCCGGTTCCAGTTCTTTCAATGGTGCTTGAATGTACCATTTTCCTTTCATGTAGTGTTGATATATATTATTTCTTCTGCGTAATTTTAGGTTGGTGATGTCTTTTTACCTCCGTGGGCGAGAGGTAGTGTACGTGAGTTCATCCTCAAGCACAGAGAAGCGTTGGAGTCAGATTATGTCTCAGAAAATCTGCATCACTGGATAGATCTCATCTTTGGGTACAAACAGAGAGGAAAGGTACATTTTTCATTTTGCTTCTAGCCAAGTAAAATGCAGAAACTAAAAGTATTGCCATGTTATTTACTTTTCCTTTATTGGAATGTTGTTTATTCTCAGGCTGCAGAAGAAGCTGTAAATGTCTTCTATCATTACACGTACGAGGGAAATGTTGATATTGATGCAGTTAGCGACCCCGCATTGAAAGCTTCCATACTAGCGCAGATTAATCATTTTGGGCAAACTCCGAAGCAGCTATTCCAGAAAGCTCATGTCAAAAGAAGAACAGACCGAAAAATTCCTCTCCACCCTCTGAAACATTCGATGCATCTAATTCCTCACGAGACACGTAAATGTTCATCTTCTATAAGCCAAATCACTACTTTCCACGACAAGGTGTTCGTTGCCGGGGCTAACTGCTTCCTGAAACCCAGAGGCTATACCAAATACATAACATGGGGTTTCCCAGACAGGAGTTTGAGGTTTATGAGTTATGATCAGGACAAACTGCTGTCAACTCATGAAAATCTCCATGAAAGCAACCAGATCCAATGTGCTGGTTTTAGTCACGATGGACGCATTGTGGTCACTGGAGCAGAAGATGGTCTAGTGTGCGTGTGGAGAGTAAGCAAGGATGGCCCGCGTGGTTCACGACGTTTACGGTTAGAGAAAGCCCTATGTGCTCACACAGCTACAGTCACATGTCTGCGTGTAAGTCAACCGTACATGATGATTGCAAGTGGGTCAGATGATTGCACAGTTATAATATGGGATCTCAGTTCGATGAGTTTTGTGAGGCAGCTTCCTGACTTCCCAGTTCCCATTTCAGCAATCTACATAAATGACCTTACAGGGGAAATTGTAACTGCGGCTGGAACTGTCCTTGCGGTTTGGAGCATCAATGGCGACTGCCTTGCTGTGGCTAACACATCGCAGTTACCATCTGATTCAGTATTATCTGTAACAGGTTCCACGTCTTCTGACTGGCTTGAAACAGCATGGTATGTAACTGGTCATCAGAGTGGAGCAATTAAAATATGGCGGATGATACATTGCACTGATCCGTTGAGTGCCGAGAGCAAAACAAGTAGTAGCAACAGAAACGGAGGGCTGAATTTGGGTGATCAAGTGCCAGAGTACAAGTTGATTCTGCATAAGGTGCTGAAATTCCATAAACAACCGGTCACCGCTCTCTATCTCCCGGGCGACCTGAAGCAGTTACTGAGCGGCGATTCAGCTGGACAATTGCTTTCATGGACATTGCCAGATGAGACATTAAGAGCTTCGTTGAAACAGGCTTCATTGAAACAAGCTTCACTGAAACAGGCGTCATAGGTTTAGGATGTAAAGCTGAGACCAGTCATTCCCCTTTGGTTTCTTTGGTTAGAACCGAGAGAGAGAGCTGGCGAAGGGACTTGAAGACAGGACCAAATAGTAGGAAGAAGACCAAAGTCTGAACAAAGTGCTGGCTCTGTTGCATAAATGGCTTGCAGGTTAAAGAGAAAAAGAGCAAGGTGAGCCAGTCTGGCTTCTGATTGCTGGTGAGTTTTCAGAATTAGGAAGGAGATGGAAGATGAGGTTTGGTTTGAGAATTTGTGTAAATAGATTTCTTCTTGAAAAATCATTGCAAATAGCAGAAGGCTGGGCATATTTGTATTCACAGCCCCATGTGTATTTTGTCAGATGCTGTTCTTGTATTGTTTTAATAGTTTGTGACCTTTTGTATTCTTCATCGTTTGCCTCAATGTCAATGGTATTGTTTTCTGTTCTTGGTTTTAAAGAAAGAGTGAGAGAGATGGGTAAGTAAAATCATTCTGATAAAGAAGAGATGGTTTCAAGCTTTCTTGGATTATTACCAAGTTTGGTTAATATGTGTGGCTACCATATTATCTAACCACAGAGTTCATCTCTCAGTCAGGCATTACTATCTTAACGAGCTTTGACATAGATACTGCTCCCTTAAATTGCAAGATACAAGTTTCCACTCCATTCACAAACATACATTAAAGTGATAGAAACAACACTTTGGTATCAAAAGATAAAAAGGAAAACAAGATCATCAACTATTCCAGATTGTGACACAGTAGATCAAATCCAATACTTCATTTGACACGGAGTTAGTAAGATAGACACACATCTAAAAAGCTCTGCGGTAAATCTTGTTCTGATGTTAGTCCACAAATAGAATGTTTAAGCCACATAATATACCAACAACAGAGTTGACACTTTCTCTGTGAACTTCCTCACAAGACTATCTAAGGTGGCTTTAAGGATGTATGCAATCAATAACGAGTAGTACCTAAAGCCCAATTTTGGTGAGTAAGGGACATTACCTCATATCGTCAGAAGCTTGGGTAAGGCTACGAGTTAGACACTCAACTTCCTTGAGCAAGCCGCTATCACGAAACTCAGAGAGCAAAGGTTGAGCATCTTCAGCCATGGCTTGAATCTGTGACATCACTACATCAAAACCCCAACCGGTTAAGCATGAGAATACATTTTTCCTCCCTCATTCTTCTCAATCTCAAGATTCACCTAATGAAAAACTAGAACCAGCAAAGGCTACAAAAACTACTCATATCACCTTTCTGAGCAATGGTTTTGCGTCTTCAATAACCGGCCTTTCTCTCAGCCGTACGCATTGACAACACCAATCTCCTCCACTTCACGTCCGATACAGTGAATATTCCAACTAGTGCATCTAAACTCACTCCTTGCTCTCCTTTATCTTCTGCCTATCACAAACAA
>CM028689.1:28573719-28617848 GCA_016771965.1 Brassica carinata
AGGTTAGTAAGAGTGAGACGAGGAACGAAAACCAATTTTGAAGTCAAAACTGCCTGAAGCACACAAGTCACAAAAAGTTCAAGCAGGAGTAGTTTGAGAGGCAAGGATACTGCTGTAAATGTAAGTAATACGGCTGTAGTAGATAAATTTCAAGAAGATACTGGAGGATCCGAAGATGTGTGTGAAGGATTCGTTGGTGATTCAGGAGAATCAAAAGAACAAGAACACAGTTCTCTGGTTCTTAAAGCTAAGAAAGAAAAGCTTTCAGAAGCAATTGCATTGAAGGAGAGTGTTGGAAATGATGAAGCGGCAGGTAAGCATCTTCGCTTGGTATGTGAACCAGATTCGAAACATCATATCACGTCGAGTAACTTGAATGAAGATCAGCACGACACTAAGCAGAGTGTTAGATCAGAAGTGAAAGATCAGCATTCCGTTGAAGGTATCATTCTTGAAATATATTAGTTGCCCCTATTGTTTTCAATTTCTATTCAAACTATCTGATGCACTTGATAAATACGTTTGTAGGAGTGGGACCTGAAAGAGAACGTTCTGGGACTTGTAAGAAACCAAAGACTGGAAAATCACGATTCTCTTCTGTAGATATTGCTAAGGCTTCCTCGCATGATGGACATGAAGACAGAAAGAGGAAACAGGAGGAAAAAAAAGTAAGTGGAGATTGTATGAGACTAAGAGAAGCTTCAGTAGTGGAGTCAAGTGGAGAGAAAGTTAGAAAGAAAAAGAGGCGTAAGGGTTCAAGTTGTGATGGTAAAGAGTTACCTTCCAGTAATGAAAGTTGTGATAGGGACAGAGGATGTAGCCAGGAAAATGGTAGAGATAGTGCTTCTCATCTACCTATTAGGGCGCCGTCTCCTAGTTCATTATGTAAAGATTTGGGCTCTGAAGATATCAAAACTAATGTCCACGAAGCCAAAGGTTCGCTAGTTGACTCACTAGATCCTTCAGCCTTAGACCCACGTGAGCTTAAATCAGAAAGAGAATCAAAGGGGAATGAACACCGTGACACTGACTCGACTGCTGGTGATACGTTAAAAAGATGCCGAGATGGTGAAGATTATAGCACGATGGATAACCCAGGGACAACAAAGGTTATGGTAAAGGAAGTGCAAGATCTTGGCACTGCAGTTGAAGTAAAAACAAAAGAAAGTAGAAGCAAGAAAAGACCTACTAGAAAAGTGTCTATGGAGAGTAATAAAGAAGGCCCAAGGGAACATCAAGATCCTGATACTAAGCTAGATACAAATGGTAGTCATTTTTCTTCTCCACGGAAATCTGATAGAGCAAAAACTATTCGTGGGAAGAGCAGCCACATGGAAGTGACCGCTGAGAAATTAAAGAATAACCCAGCTCCACCAGCTGGGGCAGGTCAAGTTGAAGTCTTGGGCCACGGCACTGAGATATCAAATACAACAAAGGAACAGATGAAGAGAAATGATAATCACAGTGTGACACACGATGTAGGTTCACGAAACCAAAAGCAAAATGGAAGTAAGCATAAGGATGATGTTGGCTCAAGCCCTTTGAAAAAGGAATCCACGTCTCAGACTGCCTCCAACTCAATCAAAGAGGCTACAGATTTGAAACACATGGCTGATCGTCTTAAGGTTTGGCATATATTCATGGCAAAATGTTGCAGTGGTTATGTTTGATGTGTCTTAACATTGACAGTAACCTTTTGCAGAATGTTGTGTCCAATCACGAGAGCACTAGTGTTTACTTTCAGGCAGCGCTTAAATTTCTTCATGGTGCCTCCCTTTTGGAGTCCTCTGCCACTGAGCATGCCACACATAGTAGCATTGCCAGATCCATTGATATTTATGGGAGCACAGCAAAACTTTGCGAGTAAGTTTGAAACTTAGCAGCAAGATCTGACTTTCTCCTCGGTTTGTTGTGTGTTGCATAGTCATGCATTAGTCATCCATTTTACTACCTAGAAGGAGCCTTTCGCTGTGCTGGTACTTGTTCATGTTGCCCTCTCATTTTCGCTGAGCTTCTGCATTGTGGCTTATAGATATTTCTAGCATGTCAAGATGTGAAAATGTTGTATTGAACCGTATATCTTCATGTTATTGCTTATACTGCTTTTATGAAACAGGTTCTGTGCTCATGAATATGAAAAAAATAAAGATATGGGGGCAGCTGCTCTTGCTTATAAATGTGTGGAAGTAGCATATCTAAGGATAACTTATTCCTCCCATGGAAACATAAACAGATACCGATCTGAGTTACAAGCAGCTCTGCAAGAGGTTCCTTCAGGTATTTAGAAAAAGAGCTATATTTCAAATGTTTCGGTCTTTGAGAATTTATCATAATTCAGAAACTCTTGGATGGTTGTGTTTGAAACAAATGGCCATATGTGAACCCTATTATGATGAATTACTTTTCATGTTGTTGGGGTTTCAAACAGGTGAATCTCCTTCCTTTGCTTCTGATGGTGAAAATCCAAACCGAACATTGGCAGCAGAGAAGGTTGCTTTGTCCAACACTGTGAGGTCATCTCCTAGAGTAACAGGAAATCATGTTCTCTCTTCAGGAAACAACTCCTCTCTTTCACAGCTTTTGGCATTTGTAAGTTCAGTTATGTTTACCTTTATAGAACCCATTTAGCTGCTCTAGTTAGCCTAAGTTTAAACTACTTAATCTTTTCATTTCCATTTGTGGAAATTTCAACAGGAATTTAGTACGTACGTAGCATCATTTTCATTACCATCATCATAAAAAAGTAGTGTTGTGTGTGTAAACAAAATGATGTTTGTGTAAGTAATCTTGCATCATAACTCAGTTGCGCTATTGGATGTGTTTCTTAGAAACATATATATTATGCTCTTGCAGTCACAAAACGTAAGCTTTGCTATGGATGCATCAAGAAAAGCACAGACAGCGTTTGCAATTGCAAAGGGAAAATCATCCGACACTCGATACAGTAGTAATGGCATAACATCCATCAAAAGGGCTCTTGATTTTGATTTTCAGGACATGGAGAAATTGTTGCGTGCGGTGAGGCTCGCAATGGAATCCATAAACATGTGATTATGAGTTATGATCACTCCTTGTAAAAGTAAGTTTTGACATCACAGATCATACTCACTGCAGAGAAGACAGGGGGGAAACTGACCTTTGAGTTTTGCTTGGAAAATTGAAGACTTATGTAAAACTTATTTCACTGCTTAAACTTATTAGGACCTTTGTTGTGAGACTTGGCGAAGATTTAGAAGTTATCATCATGTGTTGTGCATATATTATACAAATAGTATAAGAGAACTTTAGGAAGAGGCCAATTATGAACTAAAATTACTGTCTTTGTAACAATTGTTTCTAGATTTAAAGGGTTTGTTTATATTCGTTTCGTTCCAGCATTTTTTACAAGACAATTGAAAGACTGTAAAGACTTGCAAAAGAATCTAAAAACCATAACACCTTCTCTGCTCTCTGGAAGGTACTCTGAACTAAGCGACGTATTTGAAAATCTGGGGATTCTCTGCATCCCTCTCTAAGTATTCTCTCGTGATCAAATCCTCAATCCGTTGTTTGATTAACTTTATATCAGGCTGCAAAACAAAACAACAACCAACCAACCATTAAGAAGATGTTCTTAATCTCCCAAATATGAAACCAACGTGACTATTATACTTTTTGTACCTTGAACGTTCGGCTAAGCTGCTCAACACATTGAGAGACTAACTGTTGATGGGGCAACACTTTTCTGCTCTTCATGATCCTCACAATAGAAGCATCAACCGCGTGGCGTCTATCAAAACCAACATCCTCAACTACTTTTTTGCGGTCATCCACTAGAGGAAGAGAGACCTGTTTCACAAAAAAAAAAAAATCATTAGTAGCTAGCTAGTCTTTCTTTATTGATCTAAAGAAAAAAAAAACACAATGATACATACCCTGATTCTCCGCATTCCATTGGTGAACTCGGAGTTGAACTCGAAAACATCCGTTGTAGAGATGGTCTTTGAGACTGGTTCCTTTTTAAGAATCTTGTACTTTGCGCATGAGAGTGAAGTTAGCACCCTTACAAGATCTTCATGGCTGAGGTTTACTTGTTCAATCATCTCCTGGTAGGTTATTCTCTCTGCGTTGTTGAAAAGGCAGAGCACAACAGCCTGAAATAAAACAGATAAATAAAAATATATCATCAAGTCACGAGAGAACAAACCAAAAACAATGAGAAGTATACATAATCCTAAATGCGATCTTAAAGGCGATTAGGGTTCTCCCCGCCGTCAACGGAGCCGCCTCTCGCTCTCTGTTGCTCCTCCTTGTTCTCTGCTATGGCTTCTACAGATCCGGTGACTCTGCCTCCTCCTATTCCACCGGACCTTTTATTCCTCTTCGGTTCCGACTCGGTTTCCAATCCCCCGCATTCACGTCTTCGTAGCTGCGATTTGGTCCCTGTTCAAACTCCAACCGCTACGGTGTCTGCTCCGTCCCTGGCGGTGGTGGCTCCGTCTTCCCCTATTGTCGTGCAAACAGCAGGGGCTCCTTCAAAGGTCTGGGTTTCAAAGGTTAAGGCCTCCTTTCAGCCGTTGTCTAAGGTTGCGACTCCAACCTTATCTGATGAGGGTATCCCTTCTGTTCAAGCTCCTGACTCAATTATTCTGGGGTCTTCCTCAATGTGGAAAGACCATATTGTAGCTCATTTTCATGGTACTCCTCCATCACCAACCAAGATTCATGCGGATCTTAATCCTATTTGGGGGAAGAACGGGAATATTTCGATTAAAAAGCATTCAGCTTTCACTTGTCTTATTTTCATCCCGTGTTTAGTCACCAGACAGTGGGTTCTGGATGTGGGGTTATGGAATTCTGGGCATTGTTCCTTTACTGTTTCTCCTTGGCAGACACATATCAATCCCGCTTCAATGAGACTGGTGCATGCGCCAGTTTGGGTTCTTTTCAAAAAGGTACCAGAAGAGTTGTGGTCAATCCCAGGGTTTAGTACTATGGCTTCCGCTGTAGGCTTTCCTGTCCACTCGGAGTTTGCCGACATCAAACCTTACTCCAATGGGATTATTAAGCTTCGGGTGGTGGTCGATCTCTGGAAAAAAGGCCTTCTTCAGTTCGCATCACAGACAAGTTGGGGAACTCTGTTCTTCTAGCAGTGGAGTTTCCTCGTATTCCCCCTAAGTGCTCTAGATGCGGAGAATTCGGACACTTGCTCCCACGGTGCCCTCGATCTGCTGCTCCTGCCCGGTCTCCTGTTTATGTGGCTCCCTCAGTGGTTCCTCCTCTTTCGACTGGTTTCCCTGTTAGGGCAGTCGAGGATAAATCCGCTCGCCTTGATCCTGCTCCTGCTCCTGTTGCTGCTACCTCTCAAATAGGTGTTGAACCTAAGGCTGCTTTTCCTCCTCCTTCTGGATTGCAGCGTTCCCAGAGTCTTCCATTAGCTGATGCCTCTTCCTCCGCCTTCCAGGATGTCTCTTCTGGGAAATGGACTCGTGTAGTTCACAGGTCCAAACCCCCCCGTATTTTGAAGGGCTCAAATTCTAATGGAGTTTCTCGGGATGCGACTATTTCTAATTCCAAATTTGGAGAAGAGGAGGAACTTATCAAATCAGCGCAAGAGGTCATCAGGAAAAGACTTGCGGTAGCTGAATCTTCCCTTCCCTCCTCTTCTTCTTTGCACTCTAAGAAGGAAAGAAAGAAGCTTAGAAAGAGGATGCACCAGATGTCTGAAGCTCTGTCATTGGGGCGTCATGGTCCAGGTTCCGGACATGATCCTGGGATCTCTGCTTGTTCATCGGGTCGTTCGAAAGGTTCTCATTCTGGCTTGGCTTCAGGTGGTCATGGGGTTTCTCATGATCATCGCCGTGAAGCTTAGTGCTCAGCACCCCCCCTTTTTTGTGTCTTTATGAAGACGTTTGCCTGGAATGTAAGAGGAATGAATAACAATACAAGGCAATTTTCTATCAAGGATTGGCTAAGAATAAACAAGCCTCATATAGGAGGATTTTTGGAAACTAAGGTGTTGGAACCAAATTTAAGCAGCACCATGGCTGCTCTCGTGCCTGGTTGGAAGTTTGAAGCTAATTACTCGGAGGAAGCGGAGAATGGTCGGATTGTGGTGACTTGGAATCCTCGGCTTTCAGTTATATTTTATCATAAGTCTCCCCAGCTTGTTTTATGTGGTGTTTTGGACCCGTCCTCCAATCAAGCTTTCACGGTAGCTTTTATATATGCTAGGAACACGCCGGAGGAAAGAGTTCCTCTTTGGAATCTTTTAAAGGAATTCGCAGTTTCAAGCCTTATCAGGAGATCTCCTTGGCTGGTTTTGGGAGATTTCAACCAGGTTCTCTCTGTCTCTGAGGTCTTCTCTATCTCCCCTCCGGCATTGTCTCTGCAAGGAATGGAGGCGTTTAATGACTGTCTTTCTGAGTGTGAGATTTTCGATCTTGCTTTTAGGGGTTGCTATCATACCTGGTCTAATAAGAGTCCATCAAACCCCAAGTCCAGGAAGCTGGACAGAGCTCTTATCAATGAAGTTTGGTTGGAAAAATTTCCAGATTCTAGTGCTTTATTTGACTCTCCTGGATCCTCAGATCATTCTCCTTGTCTCGTGCTTCTATCAAATGAGTTATCGACAAGGAAAACGCGGTTCATCTTCTTCTCTATGTTTATTTCGCATCCGGAGTACCAGACCCTAATTAGGGAGGCTTGGCAGGATGATATCAGGGTTTCTTCCCCCATGTTCGCTCTCTATCAGCGTTTGAGGAAGGCTAAAATCTGCTGTAAGTCTCTTAACAGGCGGTCCTTTAGTAATATTCAGCAGCGAGCTAGAGAGGCTTTTGAGAAGCTTGAGTCAGTTCAGCATCATCTTCTCACCTCCCCTTCGGTGTTTCTGTTTGAAGAGGAACGGGCTGCTAGAGATAGTTGGCTTTTTCTTGAATCCGCTGAAAGGTCGTTCTTTCATCAAAAATCTCGAATCAGGTGGCTATCTGATGGTGATGCTAACACCAGCGTTTTCCATAAATTCGTGAAGGCTAATCTTCTGAGGAATATCATCCATTATTTGAGGAACGAGGCAGATAATAAGGTTTATGATCCCCTGTTAATGAAAGGCCTGGTCTCAGATTACTATGTTAATCTTCTCGGATCCGAAGATCCGGTAGTTTCGCCTATGTCAGTGGACAGTATCAGATCTATTCACTCGTTTAGGTGCGATGATTCGTTGGCTGCTTCTTTATCTGTTGTTCCATCGCCTGAAGAAATTAAGGAGGTGGTGTTTGCTTTGCCAAGGAACAAGGCCCCCGGGCCTGATGGTTTCACGGTGGAGTTCTTTGTTTCTTCTTGGGATTTAGTTGGCCTCGATTTGATCTCTGCAGTGAGGGACTTCTTTATTAATCCAGAGATGTTAAGACAGGTTAATTCTACTGTCATCGCCCTTATTCCAAAGATCCCGGGAGCTGACAAACTTACAGATTTCCGGCCCATCTCATTGTGCAACACAGTCTACAAGATCATTTCAAAAATTATCGGAGCAAGATTGAAGTTGATTACCCCATTGGCGGTTCAGAGGAATCAAGTAGGCTTTGTTAAGGGAAGGCTATTGTGTGAAAATGTGCTGCTTGCTTCTGAACTGGTCTCAAATTTTCACAAGAAAGGAGTTGTTTCGCGTGGGTGTCTGCAAGTGGATATAACAAAGGCCTACGATAGTGTTCATTGGCAGTATATTCTGAATATTTTGGAAGCTTTCAGCCTGCCGGCTATTTTTATTGAATGGATCAGGATCTGTATCACTTCTCCTTGCTATTCAATTGCTCTCAATGGAGAGCTTGTTGGTTTCTTTTCTGGAAAGAAGGGGTTGCGCCAAGGAGATCCTATATCTTCCTCCCTTTTCGTTCTGGCCATGGATATCCTGTCTAAACAGTTGGACCAGGCAGCACTACAAAACAGGTTTGGTATTCACCCGGTATGTTTCAGGCCGTTGGTAACCCACTTGAGTTTTGCGGATGATCTCTTGATTTTCTTTGATGGGAAGGAAGACTCAATAAGAGCGATTTTGGATATTCTAAATGAGTTTCGTGGAGTGTCGGGTTTGGGTCTCAATCTGCAAAAGACCTGCTTATTTTTGGATGGTGGCGATTCTGTTATCTCTCAAGAAATTTCTCAGAGGATAGGGCTGGCACAAGGGTCTCTTCCGGTTAAATACCTTGGGTTACCCTTGATGCCTCACAAGCTGAGACCGCAAGACTATCAACCTTTAATTGACAAGGTGCTTGCTCGGATTTCTTCCTGGACAGTAAAGAAGCTATCTTTTGCCGGGAGACTGCAATTGATTCAATCTGTCATCTTCGCCATGATCAACTTTTGGGCTGCAGTGTTTCCCTTGCCAAAAGGGTGCATAGAGGCGTTAGAGAGAATCTGTAATGCGTTTTTATGGAGTGGAGATTCTACTTCTGCTAGAAATGCTAAAATAGCTTGGGATACGGTGTGTACTCCTAAGGCAGTGGGAGGGTTAGGACTGAGGAAATTGGGTGACTCCAATCAGGTCTTTGGCTTAAAATTAATCTGGCTGCTTTTTGCTGGAACCGGGTCTCTGTGGGTGGCTTGGGTTAAGGAGAATCTTATCAAGGATAAGATATTCTGGTCTGCTGATTTCCAGCATACAGGGTCTTGGCTTTGGAAGAGGCTGATGAAGCTTCGCGACTCTGCTCGGCCTCGTTTGATCTGTCAGGTTCAGGCGGGCGATATTGCTTTATTTTGGCATGATAATTGGACCGGCTTGGGACCTATAATTGCTCTAACGGGCGCAAATGGTCCTCGTGTTTCCGGCATAAGCTCAATGGCGACAGTGTATCAAGCAGTGTGTTCCAATGGGTGGGCTATTTCCAATGGCAGACACCCTATTCTTTGCCTCCTCCGGAACTGTTTACCAGCTCTTCCTCCGGTCCAAGGCTCCTCTTCTGACTTCTATCTGTGGAAAAACCATTTGGACTCTCCACCTACCTTGTTCTCTTCGTCAAAGACTTGGGAGTCAATGCAACCAAATATTCAGGTGGTTCCCTGGCACAAGCAGGTTTGGTTCTCATCCAGCATCCCTAAGCACTCTTTTATAGTCTGGATTTCAGCTTGGAACAGGTTACCTACGCGAGACAGAATGCGTGTGTGGGACGCAAATACTCCAGCTGATTGTTTATTATGTAGTCAATCTGCTGAAACCAGGGATCATATATTTTTTGACTGCCCGTTCTCCCTTGAAGTTTGGAACAGCTTTTTTCAGAATCAGCATATATCACCTCCGGCCTCTTTCAACCTGGTTATAAATTGGCTGAAGACAACCTTGATAAATAAGAAGGTTCAGCTAGTCTGCAAGCTGGTGTTTCAAGCAGTGGTGTATGCTATTTGGAGGGAGAGGAATTCAAGGCTGCATACTGATTCTTCGAAGGCATCGCACTTGCTGGTCAAGGATGTTCAGCTCACTCTTAGGGCCAAACTAGCTGGTTTGGATAAGAAGGTTTCAACTAATGCTCGTAACCACTCTATACCTCAGTCTTACCTTTCCATCTGGTTCAATTATTTTCAGCCTTGAGCTCTGCTTTTCCCTCTTTTGGTGGGCAATCATCAATCGTTTTGGTTCCATTACCTTAGTTCTTCGGTTATTTGTCTTGTATTTGGCCTTCCTTGATGTTTTACTTTTCTTTTGTAATTTCAGAAACTTTACCCCTTTGTGGGATTGGAATTAAAAAAAAAACAAACCAAAAACAAAAAGGTGTGTGTATATATATATATATACCTGGTAGGTAGAAAGGACCAACTCGATTGGTTTTTGATCGAAACGTCCAATAACATGACACGTCCCCAGAGAATATATCCACCTGAGCTTCCTCATACGGGTCTTCTCTCCGTAATACGAAGTGAAAGCGTCAACACACTCGAGCATATCACGTGGTAGATTGATGTCGGAGGAAGTTTTGTAACTCGGCCAAAAACGTGAGTTGAGAACAGTGACTGCCATATCAATCCCCCCTGGTTTTGCGGGTAAGCTTCCCTCGAAACCCTTCTGAAATTCTTTTCCCACTTCCATATCCGTCATCTATACAACAATGTACAAAAGGTTACACTACTAATAACAAATCAAGGCAAAAGAAAAATCATTTTTAAAACGAACCATGCCCTCCATCTTAGAAGTATACTGGCCACCCTGTAGTCTTTTGATCTTTGTGAGTATACTTATTTCATGCTCCTTGTTAACTTTGCGATCGAACAAGAGCCTACGAGCTAGCTTCTTCCTGCAAACAACCACATGGATGAGTTAAAGCCACTCCAAATACTATCTTGTATAAATTAAAGCATTAGCGTGAGCAGCAAGATTCAGATGAATACAAAATAAACATTGGGGAGCAGAGATGTGTGTGTGTTACCTATAAAACTCGGCGAAAAGATCCTTGTCACTTATATAATCAAGCAGCTTAACCACATTGTCAATCGTAGCTTCAATAGCTTCATCACTCTTTCCTGACTTCTTCAAGAGATTGTCGCAGAAGTTTGCAAGTAACTCTGCACTTGATCTCTCAGCCACTTTCTTGTTACAGAAGATCTCAAAAGCTTCTTTCAACGCCTTGTGGAAGAGTGTGTGGTTCTGAAAGCAGTCAGTGACATAGACCATGTACTTATCGTGTAGGTCGATTATCTTTCCCACAAGCCCTTGTTCCTCCCCCACGCTACCATTAGTAGCTGCGTCTTGGGCTTGTTTGACAAGTGCATTCCCCTCTCTAGTAACATGAAGCCTGAAGACGTCTGCGACAGGTTCCAACCCTTTGGGAATCGGGCTAAAAAGCCTGTACATCCTGGAGAGATCATCCATCTTGTCATCATCTCTCAGCAATTCAATGCAACCTGAGTGAAGCTGTTTTGCAACCGAAACCAATAGTTCCTTCTGTACAATCTCAACTAGTTTGGGCTCAGTGGTTGAATGAAGGTAGTGAGTGACTCTCTCCTTCTCCTTTCTCAAAGACTCCTCAGACTTTATCATGTATTCAGGGCAAGAATCCTCCTGGATCCATCTCGAGGCCTTGCGTCCGTAGTAAGACGCCGTATGCTGAAGCAAGAACATCTCCAAATCCGTTTCATACCTTTCAATAGTTCCTATCCCAATCTGAACAAAGATATCTGATATGTTTTTCAGTAGCGCCCTGTCAATCTCTCCACCCTCACGTTCTTTGTCAATCTAGAAAATACAAACCAGGCAGAATCAGACCTACTCAAGACTAAGGTCATCACAGATTCTATTACACTATATACTTACCAGAGCTATAACAACATCTTTGGCATTAGCTTGCACCTCAAGGTAAACAAAGTCGCGGAAGGACTTCATGGCAACTTCAAGTAGTGATGGATAGTTTCTTTGTGAAATGAAGAAACGTTCAAGATAGGTGAAGAAGTTGGATAACCACTTAACGAAAACTTTGTAATGATCCCACCTACGAGAAAGCTCTTTCAGAAAGTACTCATCATGCTTCTGCTGAATACTAGGCAACACCTAATAAAATTATACACATATTAAACTGTTAATTTTCCCAAAACGATACAGAGAGAGGTCATTAATTGATAATACTCACCGTTTTCTTGGCATAACGTTCAACAACGTCATGATACTTATGATAAAGCCTCTGAGAGTAATCGTAAGGGTGTTTCTGGTTGCACATGTTGTAGATTGTTGTGTAAATCCCTAAGTATTGTTCAGGATCAACCGGTGTCTCAGACGTAGTCTCTTCTTCAAGAATCCTTGTAATCTTTGAAACACCAGTTTCCAACAACTTCCATCCTTTCTCAAACTCGATGATCGTCCCGCTATACATTTTCTGCGATAAGAAGTAATAAAGAACGAGAATCTTTAGCATCGGTATTCGAACCCTAATCTTACAACAACACCAACTCAACGACGATATGTTACAGTAACTCAATCATTGATTCAAAAACAAAAGCGATTGAGAAACAGAGAGGAAATGAAATCTTGAGAGGTGCGTGCGCATGATAAAGAGTAAACCCCTAAGCAAAGAAGCGATACAGAAACCGTCGTAAACTCCGATGAGAACCGTGAAGAACATAAACGAAAGACTAATTAAAGAAAGGTGCATGATCAAAGAGTCAAAGATCTAATCAAGATCATCGTGACGTACCTCCCAGAGTCGTAACGAATCGGATTCCCACGGGGTTTGTGAGAGTTGTGAAGACTGAGAAAGTGAGAAGTGACTTGTGTATTTATAGGGTCCAAGAAGCTGTGAAGCGGTGAAGAACTTGAATCGTCCATTTTATATATATATATAAAACCGTTTATCGGTTTAAGAAAAAATTTGTGGAAACTAATGAGATCATCTTTTTAGCAAAAAAAAAAAAAAACTAATGAGATCATCCCACAATCATATTAATTGATCATTATGTATTTATTGTAAATATGCGTTAGTTAAAAAAATATTGTGAGGTGAGACTATAACTGAGGATAATCCCACCTCCAGATAAGCTTATTAGAGTGACAAGAAGAAGCTCTAAACCCGTCGTTTGTACTTATCCAGTGGATTAGCTATTCATCTGCTACTTTTGCTCAGTTCTCTGTTTTATTCATTGGCCTCCGTTCTGCTCCAGCACACAGCAGGCGCGGAGGAAAAAAAGAAAAAATTTTAATAGCAAAATGTTTCTAATGCTACTAGTTAAATGTTTTATTTTTTTGATTCATTATGTTTTCAGCTCTCACCAGTTGTTCAACTCGTTTTAGTTATGCATGTATGAACTCTTTGTTGGTTTGATTCTTTTCTTGAGCTTTGCTGAATCTCAAAATTAAATATAACTATAGTTTCTGTTAGCCTCAAGAAACTAAAAAGGTTTGTATATTCGTTTTTGTACTAAGTGCTTTTAATTATGTAATGAAACGTAAAGAAGGATTGAAGAACGGATAGACATAAAACAATATTCCTTCCGTTACAAGACAATTAAGTGTAGTTTTAGAACTTTCCACACATTAACAGTTATGATAAAATTTTATATTATACGCTTTATCAAATACAAACTCTTTTCTCCAATCAAGCCTCTAGAATTATCTACTTTTTAAAAAAGTTTATTACAAGCTGATACTACGATATAAAACTTCAAAAAGACTTTTTATGAAAGAAATGAAGTGGTTTTCGTATGTTTTTTTATCAGGATTTTAATTTGGTTTGAGTTAGACTGTAGATCCCTAGTTTGTATATATATATATATATGTATCACTAGAACAATATTCATCGCTTGAGACACAAGAAAGGTGGTGAGTCTTTACGTGGATGCCAGTAAAAGCAAACTATTCCTCGCTTTTGAATTAATATATATAATAACTTGACTGTGTATATATAGATGTATAACTATATTATTGGGTAAATCAATGAGCTATACAAGTCGTCTTCCGATGGACTGCTTAAAGACGCTGTTCAACATATTCCATAATTGGAAGCGTGCGTCAGAAGCTAAAAAGCTCGGTAAGATATAGATATCTATAGGTTTATAGATGGAGATGCATGATGTCTCATTTATGAATTTCGTTTCTATGATTACTCTTCTTTACACTAATGTGAGGAGATTATGGAATTTTATTAAACGTTGCAGGTTACAAGCTTCATGGCAATCCTTTCTCCACCAACACAAGGCGTGTTCTCGCTGTTCTTCTTGAGAAAGGGCTCTCCTACGAGCCCATTACCGTCGATTTGAAAGCCGGTGAACACAAAAAGGATGATTTCCTCTGTCTCAATGTAAGTATATAATGCTATCACCTGTAGATAGATTACTTTTCACTCAAGGCATGCTAGATCTAAAATATCGTGTGTAAAGTTTCTGTTTATGCTACACTCTCATGTTCTAAGTTTTAACCTGGTTATTATTCAGCCACCAGTTCGATCACGTTTATATCACGAACTTGTGGCGAATCATGTACATATATATTTATATATATCTACATTAGTTTGTTAAAATTAGGCTCCAAGTCTTTCACCTAGTGATTAGTTAGTTGTTACTCAAGGATTCAAGTTTAACAGTGTGTTATTAATGCAGCCTTTTGGTCAAGTCCCAGTTCTTGAAAATGGAAACCTTAAGCTCTCTGGTGAGTAGTTTATATTACGAACTAATTAACAACATACTATTTAAACATTTGTTTATATTGAATACGTGTTTTGATCTAATTTCATGTTCAATTTTTTTCTTCTAGAGTCTCGCGCCATCACTCAGTACATCGCATATGTTCATAACTCACGAGGTACACAACTTCTGAATCTTCAAAGCCACGAGACAATGGCGATACTAACAATGTGGATGGAAATCGAAGCTCACCAGTTCGATCCATTCGCATCGAAACTCACTTGGGAACAAGTCATTAAGCCTCTCTACGGTCTAGAGACTGACCACATGGTCGTCAAAGAAAACGAGGCTTGTCTAGAGAAGGTTCTAGATGTCTACGAGAAACGCCTTGGAGAATCTAGATTCTTGGCTTGTAATACATTTTCTTTAGTTGATCTTCATCACTTACCCAATATACAATTCCTTTTGGGAACCCCAACGAAGAGATTGTTCGAAACTCGACCTAAAGTGCGCAATTGGGTGCATGAGATTACGAGTAGAGAGGCTTGGAAAATGGCTTGTGATCCAGAAAAGTCTTGGTTTGGTAAGCAGGGGAAGTAAATGAAAGCAAAATAAAACTTGTGTGAGAATGTGTGTTGTGTTTGGGTCTTTGTTTGTAAGCTTGTGTTGTTTGTCTGCGTGGTGGGGTCTTTTAAGATGCTTTGTATTTGGTTTATATGTATGTCTGATGCATATGAATAAATGGATTTAAAAATAATAATGATTAATACTTATTCATTCATGAATTTTATTGTTGTAATATCACTGGTAATTTTTTAATCAAATTGCACTATTTCAAAGTTATGTATTATATACCTTCTCTGATATTTTTTTGTTTGGTAAGAATATATATCTTAGTCAGAAATAATATTCTTAAATATTTTCATACTGTATAAGGATATTATATTACCCATTTTATTTAATATACATCTTTCTGATGGTTTATCTCTATGACTAAGGGATATATATATATATATATACACACCAAATCTATCTCAAGAAGAAGAAAAACATTTCAGTGTATAGAGAGGGTAGCAAAAATGAGTTCCTCTAGATTGTTGGTAACGTTAGCTCTCGTGATTGTGATCATGTCCATTTCTTATGAACCATTCCCATGTAATTATTCTGATTCTATAACTTCGTATTTAATTTGCTATCTAAGTATTAGTTGTATATAAATATAATTCATAACTATTGAGTCGTAGGGATGGGTGTTAACGCTAGTGATGTACCTACGGGTTGCTACGCCTATTGTAACCAGACGCTCGAGAGTCGTCACCAATGCTACAAATGGTGTGAAGAATTAGCTCACAAAGATGGTAATCATAATAACACCTAGATTTCTTATTCTTTTACGAGGTTTTATTCTTTCTCTTCTTCGTAGTAGTAATATATGATGAGATAATGTAAAGTTGCAGGGTACAAGCTTTATGGCTATCCTTCCTCCCCCAACACTAGGCGCGTCCTGGCTGTTCTCCACGAGAAAGGTCTCTCGTTTGATCCCATCACCGTCAACTTGACTACCAGTGACCAGCAGAAGCCAAGTTTTCTCCCTATTAATGTAAGTTTCACGGACCTCTCGTTAGAACTTGTGGTTCAAGATATGTTTAGGTCTAAATTATGGCTTTGATTTAAAAGACCGTGTCACGGTCGTAAATCCTTTTTTTATTGATACATATATCTGTTTGGTCGCACGTTATAAAATAACTTAGCAAGGAATCATCGATCTGTATATCCATAATTAACATAGTTTTCTGCCCTAGAGATCAGTTACTTGTGACTAAAGTTATGATACATCTTAGGTTTTATGTTTAACAATCTGTTTATAATATGCAGCCATTTGGTCAAGTCCCAGTTTTCCTAGACGGACATCTTAAGTTGATTGGTAAGTTTTAAAAGTTTGATGACAACTAACTAATCTGATGATAAACATTTTTCGATTTTAGTTATTATTTTGATATGACATTTATTTTCCTCAGAATCCCGAGCCATATCACTATACATCGAGAATGTTCATAGATCAAGAGGCACAAAACTCCTGAATCACAAAAATTACAAGAAAATGGGAACAGAAACAATGTGGATGTATATCGAATCTTTTGAGTTCGATCCACCCGCATCGAAACTCGTTTGGGAGCAAACCATCAAGCCTATGAAGGGTCTAAAGGCGGACCATAAAGTTGTAAATGAAACCGAACGGAAGCTAGAGAAGGTTCTTGATGTCTACGAAGAACGACTGAAAAACTCGAGATTCTTGGCTAGTAACAGATTCACAATGGCTGATGTTTTTCATCTTCCTAATATACAATACCTTATGGACACACCTACAAAGAGATTGTTCAAAAACCGGCCTAGCGTGCACAGGTGGGTGGCTGAGATCACGGCTAGACCGGCTTGGAAAAAAGCTTGTGACGCCAACGCTTGGTACGGTAAGAAGAATTAGTGGAAATCAAGAACTTTGTGTGTGTCTCGTTTGAGTGTTGTTTTAATATTTACGAGCTGGTGTTATGAGCTTATAAGAAGTTTGCTGTGTTTGTTATCTGTAAGTTTGATGTTATGAATAAAAGGAAAAAGAATAAAAGAATAAAAGGCAAAACTTCTTTCAGTAAATAAGGTTAAACCGAATTTCTAGTAACTATACCACATTGACTCTTGTTCTCAACGTTTGTAATGCACACAAGAATTAATAAGAACTTTCTCTTCTTATTGCTTAAGAAACTTACATAAAACTTAAACTCTCTCTAACTCACAACTCACACCACATGTCCTTAACTCGACATTGGTTTATATAGCACAATAGTTATCCTAATCCTAATAGTAATCATCTATATTTAATAACTCCTAAAATACATATTGATCCTTATCTCTAAGGACTTTAAATCTATTGGATTAGGATTACTTTTCTCCCAAACAAACTTCGAGCTTACTCCAACAGTCTCCCCCTTAATCTTGAAGTTCTTCTCTTCCACATCATGCACGCCAATAAGATCACGCATTCCACTGAACTTGGTTCTTCCGAGAGCTTTGGTTAGTATGTATGCCTTCTGCTCGCTTCCAGGTATATGCTCAACCTCCATTAGTCCCTTTTCGACACATTCTCTTATAAAATGATACCTTGTATGAATGTGTTTGCTCCGCCCATGAAACACCGGATTTTTTGTAAGAGCTATGGCTGATCTTTGGCCATGCGTATGACTGTCTTCTCGTGTAAAGGCCCAATGATCTCATGTAGCAAATCCTGAAGCCAAATAGCCTGCCTTGCTGCTTCTGTACCTGCCATAAACTCAGCTTCACATGAGGATAAAGCTACTGTATCTTATTTCTGAGAGCACCATGTTATTGGACTGGTTCCAAGGTAGAAGATGTGTCATGTTGTGCTTCTACCATCATCAGCATCTACATTGTGACTACTGTCACTATAGCCTACCAATCTCATAGTACTCTTTGGTGATCTCTCGAAAGTGATTCCGAAAGATGTAGTTCCTTTTAGGTACATGAGACATTGCTTTATTGCTGTACCATGAGACGCCCGAGGACTAGCCATATACCTGCTCAACACGCCCACAAATATGAAAGATCTGGTCTCGTATGAAGTAGGTATCTGAAACAGCCAATGATCTTTCTATATCCTGTTGCATCAATCTCGTTTTCTCACTCGGATTTGGCCAGCTTTAACCCTGCCTCCATAGGAACGTGCACGGGATTGCAGTTTCTCATGCCAGCCTCTTCTAAGATCTTGCACGCGTACCTGTTCTGACACAATGTTATCCCCTTGTTGTGTTGCATTACCTCGATCCCTAGGTAGTAAGTGAGTTTGCCAAGGTCGCTCATCTCGAATTTACTAGCCATCTCCCCCTTAAATTCGTTAATTGCTGTCATACATGTCCCAGTGACAAATAAATCATCTACATACACAGCCACAACTAGGAGACTTCCTTCCGTTTCTCTCCTGTAAACTGACGCTTCCTTTAGGCATCTTGTGAACTTAAGACCAAGCAAGAACTTGTTTAGTTTTTCATTCCAAGCTCTAGGTGCTTGTTTTAGGCCGTATAATGCCTTCTTAAGCTTATAAACCTTGTGCTCACTACCTTTCACCTCGAATCCTTCTGGTTGTGTGACGTAGACGGTTTCTTTCAGTTCTCCGTGTAAGAAAGCCGTTTTTACATCTAAGTGATGTATCTCCCATCCATTCGTCGCTGCAAGATTGATCAATAGGCGTATTGTCTCGATTCTGGCAACTGGAGCAAAGACTTCCTCGTAGTCTATGCCATACCTCTGAACATACCCCTTAGCTACGAGTCGAGATTTATATTTGTTGGTGCTTCCGTCGGTGTTTCTCTTTATCTTGAAACCCCACTTCAGACCTATTGGTTTTGCTCCAGCCGGAAGATCTACAAGAGTCCATGAATCCAGCTTTGTTATTGATTCTATCTCATCTTTACACGCTCGTAGCCACTCTTTGTACAGTTTAGCTTCCTCGAAATCTCTTGGTTCGTTGTTTAGGCACATAAGCAGGCGCACTCCTTCTTCTTCAGCAAGGAAAAGTATGTAGTCCTCGAGGTACTTAGGCTGTGTGCTGACTCGTGTGGAACTTCTCAGTTCCGTTGTGTTTTAACTTTGAGCTCTGTTTTCTTCTTCTTCTTCACTATCATCGCCTTCTTCTTCGTTTGTTTCGCTAGTATGCTCTTCATCTATCGCTTTCATCTCTGTCTTACTCTCAACCAACTCTGTTTCAGGTAACCCGTGATTCCCAAACGTTCCAATTACAACCTTGAAGTCCCCTGTTCTATTTTGATATCTGAAGCTCGAGCACCAGTTCCAACCTTTTGCCTCATTGAATACAACATTTATGCTTACTTTTATCTTCTGCGTATTAGGATCGAACATTCGGTAAGCTTTTGAACCGGGTTCAGTTCCGAGGTGAACCAACATACGGGATCTATCATCAAGCTTTCTTAAGAATTTCGAATCTACTTTAGCATATCCTATGCATCCAAAAACTCTTAAGTGGCCAATGTTTGGTTTCTTTTCTCTGAACATCTCATACGGGGTTCGATCCTTAACAGCTCTCGTTGCTACACGGTTAAGTAAGTAAGTTGAGTGTCTTACTGCTTCCCCCCAAAGATAATTTGGAACCGCCATATGCTTCATAATATTTCTAGTCATCTCCATCAATGTGCGGTTGCATCAACTCCGTTTTGCTGCGGACTATAGGGTGCTGTAAGGTGACGCTTGATACCTGATTCATTGCAGAACGTGTTGAAATCATTAGATACGAATTCTCCTCCTCTGTCTGTTCTAAATGCTAGAATGCTCGACTTTGATTCTTGCTCGAATAAGTACTTGAAAGTCTTGAACTTGCTGAGAGCCTCGCTTTTCTCCTTTAACAGAGTTATCCACATGTATCTGGAATAATCATCGATGAGTACCAGGATATATCAATTTCCTGCATTTGTACTTGGTGTAATAGGGGCACAAAGATCACCATGTACCAGTTCTAGTATCTTTTCTGCTCGATAAGTTGTAGTCTTTGGGAAAGGTTTCCTTGCTTGCTTCCCAGGTAAGCACGATCCACAGACTTTCGACTCAAATTCTATTTTCGGTACTCCAGTGACAAGCTCGCGAGATATCATAGCTTTCATCGTATCAAGATTTATATGGCCCAATCTTGCGTGCCATCTACTTGATTCACTTGGTCGTGTAGAAAGATAACACATAGCCTCTTTTATCCCCATTCGTACTTTGTAGAGGCGATTCTTGGATTGTGTTGCCTTTGCTATCAACTTGCCTTCCCGATCGTGCATTGTAAGAATTTCTCCCTTCATCCTCACATCGCAACCGGATTCGGTAACTTGACCAAGACTAATAATATTACTTCTCTGCTCCGGTATGTAATAGACCTCTGTTATCTTTTTAGGCTCACCGTTTTTATCCATAAACTCTATAGTTCCTTTCCCTTTGATGTCAATGCGTGAGTCATCACCGAAACGCACCTTCCCTGAGATAGAATCATCGACAAAAGAGAAGTAACGTTTATCACCACTCATGTGATTGCTCGCTCCGTTGTCAAGATACCAAACGTTGTCTTCACTGCTGTTTTCTTCATAGTTGCTTGGCACTATCTTTTTCTCATTCAGGTAGATAACCTCATGCATCATAAGTTCGTCCGCCTCATGAGTTTCGTTGGGTTCAGTCTCCTGAACCTCTTGGAGCTTTAGTAATCTGTCGGGGCATTGATACACATAATGCCCGACCTTATCACATCTGAAACAAGTAATCTTTGACGCATCTCTTGGACCAGTGTAGGCTCCGTTATATCTCCCTCGTCCTCGTCCTCTGTAATAGGAGCCTCTTCCTCGTCCTCTTCCTCTTCCTCTGTAATCATTATTACCATCGCGAGGATTTGCCGTTGATTCACTGTTTGTATACAAAAGTTTGCTTTGATCCTCTTGTGGTTCTTTCTCATCAGCTACCCGCTCTTCATATGCTTTCAATCGGCCAACAATATCTTCGAAACCAGTAGTCTTAAGATCCAAAACTTGTTCTAAAGCAGCCAAAATCGTAATATACTTTTTCCGCGGTAAACTTTTAAAATTTTTTTTAACAAGCTTTGGTTCTTCAATTTCTTCTCCCAGTGCTGCTGATTTTGATGATATTTCCGAAAGTCGACCTGCAAACTCGTCTATTGTTTCTGTTTCTTTCATCGTGAGGCGGTCGAAGTCTGCCGTTAATGTTTGTAACCTGGCCTCTTTGACTCTTTCAGCTCCCACATGGCGTGTTTTTATCGCTTCCCACATCTTTTTAGTCGTATCTAGCTCTCCGACTTGAAGTAACAACGCCTCTGGTATTGACTGGAAGAGTAACGCCATTGCCTTGTTGTTCTTTTTCTCGTCAACGGTTTCAGTTTCAATTACCTCCCAAACTTCATGTACCTTGAGCAACATCTTCATTCTCATAGCCCATACGGTATAATTCGTTGAAGTCAGTATCGGACACTTGATTGAAGATCCTCCCTCCTTAGGTTTTGTATTTGCCACAACTATGTCCCCCATTGAACGAAGCTCTGATACCAATTCTTGTTCTCAACGTTTGTAATGCACACAAGAATTAATAAGAACTTTCTCTTCTTATTGTTTAAGAAACTTACACAAAACTTAAGCTCTCTCTAACTCACAACTCACACCACATGCCCTTAACTCGACATTGGTTTATATAGCACAATAGTTATCCTAATCCTAATAGTAATCATCCATATTTGATAACTCCTAAATACATATTGATCCTTATCTCTAAGAACTTTAAATCTATTGGATTAGGATTGCTTTTCTCTCAAGCTAATTTCGAGCTTACTCCAACATTGACCAAATGGTCGTCCAATTAAAACTTGTGTGAGAATGTGTGTTGTGTTTGGGTCTTTGTAAGCTTGTGTGTTTGTCTGTGTGTTGGGGTCTTGTATTGTAAGATTGCATATGAATAAATGGAATTTAAAATAATAATGATTAATAATTCATTCATTCATGTATTTTTGTTGTCCATCATTTCAAAGTTATGTACCAAACTTAGCTTTTACATACTTTCTCTAACATTTTTTTGCTTGGTAAGAATATATATCACAGTAAGATTTCTGTATTTGGTTTCTGTGTATATCTGTGCATATGTATAAATGGAAAATAAAATAATAGTAATAATTTAAAATTCATTCATTCTCTTGTTGTTGCAATATATATCATTGATAATTTTTCTATCAAACTGAATTATTTCAAAGTTATGCACCAATCTTAGTTTGTATATACCTTCGCTGTCATTTTTTTTGTTTGGTAAGTATATATATCACAGTCAGACATATGTTAAATATTTCAATATTGTATAAGCATATTATATTAGCTCTCCTTCAATTTTTTTTTATAATGTTAGCCATTGAGATATACATTCTTTTACTTGGTTCTATTCAGAGCAACAGTAATATGGTAAATTATTGAACATGCAAATGCCAATATTAAGAAAAAACTGTGAAGGAAAGAAATTTACAACTATCTAAAAAAAACCAACTAAGACTATTAATAATGGTTTGAGGATTCAACACTTTATTACAGAAAAATTATTAATTAATAAAATGGGATATTAAATTTTATTAAATAAAATCATTGAAGTAGATAAATTTTAAATGTGTGTTGAATCATTAGGCACAAGAAAAAAGAAAATAATAAAATAAACTTTATTTTTATTTATAAACAATAAAAATAAAAATAAATTATTTAATCTATAATCAGATAATTGATTTTGAATAATTAGAACGATATAAAAATATCAAAAAAAAATTTTAAATGTGACATGTGGTGCCGGTAGTCCCCATTAAATAATTTACATCATTAATTTTCACTATTCAACATACTTATTATAGTAATTTAACTTTTACCTTTTTTTATTCAACATCTCATTTTACATGGTTTAGTTGACCAAATGCTGACAAAAAAAAGGGTTGACCAAATTAAATAGGAAATGTAATTATTATAGTTATGGTTATATATACACCAAATCTATCTCAAGAAATAACATAAAAAAAAAAATTGAGTTCAGAGAGAGAGAGAGAGGGTAGCAAAATGAGTTCCTCTAGATTGTTGGTAACGTTTTCTCTCATGATGATGATGATGTCCATTTCTAACGGACCATTCGCATTAGCTCACGAAGAAGGTGAGCATAATAACACCTGGATTTCTGATTTTTTTTAACAAAGCTTACTCTTCTTCTTCGTAGTAGTGTATGATGAAATAATATAAAGTTGCAGGGTACAAGCTTTATGGCTTTCCTTACTCCGCCAGCACTTGGCGCGTCTTGGCTGTTCTACATGAGAAAGGTCTCTCTTACTATCCCATCACCGTCAACTTGAGAACCGGTGAGCAGAAGAAGCCAAGTTTTCTCTCTATTAATGTAAGCTTTACCTCTCGTTTGATTACTTGTGGTCAAGATATGTTTAGGTCTAAATATTGCTTTCATTTAAAAGACCATGTCATTAGGGATGGGCACGGATCGTATTTTTCAGTATTTGTGATTTGCTTCGTATTTCACGAATATCTGATTTTTCGATTTGTTTTGCTTCGGTTAAATACAGATATTCGGTTTTTCGGATATTCGAAAAATTTATGGATATTTGCGAATATTCACGAATATTTATGGATATCTTTTCCAATTTGTTTAATACAAGTAAATCTAAAAAATATTATACAAATTCATTTAAAAAATGCTTTTTTACATAATATAAGATAAAGTAAAAATTAATGAAACTTTTTATTTATAAATTCTTAAAAATTAATAAAACTTTCTTATATATTAAATATTTTTAGAAGAATTGTAGTTTTTTATAATGATCTTATAATTGTTTTCTTAATATAATATTTTTATAAGTAATTTAGAAATAAAATTATATAAGATTATACATTTAAAACTTTATTTTACTATAAATATATAACTATTTATATAAAAGTCAGAGCGGATCGGATATTCGTCCATAATTTTTTTAGTATTTATGATTTGCTTCGTTTTTAACGGATATTGATTTTTAATATTTGCTTTGCTTCGAACACTTACAGATATTCGGTTTTCGGATATTCAAAAATTTATGGATATTTCTTGAATATTCACGAATATTTATGGATATCTTTTCCAATTTGTTTAATACAAGTAAATCTAAAAAATATTATACAAATTCATTTAAAAAATGCTTTTTTACATAATATAAGATAAAGTAAAAATTAATGAAACTTTTTATTTATAAATTCTTAAAAATTAATAAAACTTTCTTATATATTAAATATTTTTAGAAGAATTGTAGTTTTTTATAATGATCTTATAATTGTTTTCTTAATATAATATTTTTATAAGTAATTTAGAAATAAAATTATATAAGATTATACATTTAAAACTTTATTTTACTATAAATATATAACTATTTATATAAAAGTCAGAGCGGATCGGATATTCGTCCATAATTTTTTTAGTATTTATGATTTGCTTCGTTTTTAACGGATATTGATTTTTAATATTTGCTTTGCTTCGAACACTTACAGATATTCGGGTTTTTCGGATCGAAACGAATAACGAATTGAATTAAATTTAACGGATAAAATGCTCAGCCCTACCTGACTGTCATGATTGTCAATCCCTTTTCATTGTTACATATATCTGTTTGGTCGACTTTATAAATAATGGAAATCATCGATCTGTGTATACACACTTAACATGGTTTCTGCCCTAGAGATCAGTTACTTGTGATTAAAGTTATGGTACATCTTAGGTTTTATGTTTAACCATCTGTTTATATGCAGCCATTTGGTCAAGTCCCGGTTTTGCTAGACGGGCATCTTAAGTTGACTGGTAAGAAGTTTGATTACAGCTAAACTGATCTGATGATAAACATTCTTTCGATTCTATTTATTTTGATATGACATTTATTTTCCTCAGAATCCCGAGCAATAGCACTATACATCGAGAATTCTCATAGATCAAGAGGCCCAAAACTCCTGAATCACAAAAACTACAATAAAATGGGAACAGAAACAATGTGGATGTATATCGAATCTTTTGAGTTCGATCCACCCGCAACGATTCTCACTTTCGAGCAAGCCATCAAGCCTTTGACAGGTCTAAAGACGGACTACAAAGTTGTAAATGAGACCGAGCCGGAGCTAGAGAAGGTTCTAGATGTGTACGAAGAGCGACTGAAAAAATCGAGATTCTTGGCTAGGAACAGATTCACAATGGCTGATCTTTTTCATCTTCCTAATATACAATACCTTATGAACACAACTACAAAGAGACTGTTCGAAAACCGGCCTAACGTACACAGGTGGGTGAGTGAGATTATGGCTAGACCGGCTTGGAAGAAAGCTTGTGACCCCAACGCTTGGTATGATATGAAGAATAATAATGAGAACTAAGAACTTTGTATGCAAGTGTGTGTGTCGTTTGAGTATCTTTCCTTCATGTTTTACCAAAAAAAAAATGTTATGAGCTTATAAGAAGTTCAATATTATGAATAAAATGGTAAAACTTATTTAAGTAAATAAGGATAAACTGCTCTTGATAGTGATTAGACCAATGTGTAACCAACCAACCATTCGTTACCTTTCAGTCTATCAAATGAAATATTTGGTTAGACGGAGAAACTCGACGATACACACGTGAACCCAACTATACCGGTCAAACTTTGACAAGTAGATAAAAGAGTAATATAGTGGTCGTTATCAACGCCCGGTGGTTGATAATTTCTCAGATTATAATGTTTTATATTAATTTTATTCTTTTGACAAAATAAAACCATCAACTTAATCCTATAAAGTCTTGAACCAATAGAAACAAAGAATCATATACATTGATCAAACTTATTTCACAATAATCAACTTGACTTTGAAATAATCCTCTGACAAAGAGTGTTCAAGATTGGTGGCGCCGGTTTGATTTTTGTTTATTCACTAAGTACTCTGTTTTAGTGGTATAAATACACTCTACCGTTTGTGTATTTATTTCATCAACCTCAAAGATCTCTCACCTTTTAATTACAAGTTAAAAGAAATATTTTAAAAAATCAGTCAATGGCAGGAATCAAAGTTTTTGGCCACCCTGCTTCTACAGCCACCAGACGAGTTCTCATTGCTCTGCACGAGAAAGAACTCGACTTCGAGCTTGTTCATATCGAGCTCAGAGATGGTGAACACAAGAAAGAGCCTTTCCTCTCCCGCAACGTAAGTTTTTTTTTAATATAATATATTTTATATTATTTTCGAGAAAAAAAAATACTGTTCAGTAATAATGGTGATTCTTGGTCTGAAAATCTTGAAAATTGTTTTGTAGCCTTTTGGTAAAATTCCAGCCTTTGAAGACGGAGACTTCAAGCTTTTCGGTAAATAACTCTTAAATTTTGAGGCCTGGTCGTTTGAATTCGGTTTAGTATGATGGAAAAGTAATGTTCGATTAAATATCAAACCGGTCAAATCTAATTGGTTTGGTTTGGATACCCAAACCGTTCAAATTAAAACTGAAATTTTCATCTCATTTTTGCAGAATCAAGAGCAATTACACAATACGTAGCTCATGAATACGCAGACAAAGGAAACCAACTTCTCTCGCCTGGATCCAAGAACATGGCAATCTTGGCCATGGGGATGGAAATAGAAGCTCATGAGTTTGACTCAGTTGCTTCAAAGCTTGGCTGGGAACAAATCTTCAAGAACTTCTTTGGTTTGACCACAGACCAAGCAGTTGTTGAAGAAGAAGAGGTTAAGTTAGCCAAAGTGCTTGACAACTACGAAGCTAGGCTTGGTGAGTCTAAGTACTTGGCCTGTGATCACTTCACTTTGGTCGATCTTCACCACATCCCTGTGATTCAGTACTTGCTCGGTACTCCAACTAAAAAGTTATTTGACGAGCGTCCACATGTCAGTTCTTGGGTTGCTGACATCACTTCTAGGCCTTCTTCTCAGAAGATCCTCCTTTAAGTGGATTTATTTTAATCAAAACTGTTAATCAGAAAGACTGAATAAATGTGGGAATGACCTCATTGCCAATTCCCATAAACTCTGTTTCCTCTGTTATTTTTTCTTGTGTGTACTCTGCTTTTCGTTTTAATGAGATCTTGATTTGCATGTAATCTTCAGTTATGAGTCTTGATATATATGTTTCCAAAAAAAACATGATATATAAAAACTGATTTTTATTTAACAAGCATATATTAAAGATAGACTTTAACATCTTTCAAAATTGTGATCTTAATTATTATCATTGTAAACAATTGTTAATTTTTTCAAATTTGCAAAAGAAAAAAAATATTGCAACCTAGTCATATATTAATATAAGTGGGTGGAGTACCAATGCACGCCGTACCCACTTTTTCGAAGATGGAGCTCCTCCTCCAAACCTTTGTACGGACGGTGGTGTAATCTAGATCTACTTTCCTCCGGCGACTTTTTCACTTCTTTTTTCAAAATTTCTTTACTTTCCACCGTTGATTCCCCTGTCCTAATCTTCCGAAGAGGCCTCAAGGCGTGGAACCTTTCAATAAGTGATGAAAACCTCTCCTCAAAACAAGGCTGCAAACATCTCAACTCAGGACAGTTTGATACTCTCTTCAGATCGATGCGTTTAGCTCGGTTCTGAATATAGTTTTTTCAAATCCGTACCTCTGCAACATTCCTGCTTGATACATCTCCTTTGCCAGGTCCTAGCTCCTGTAAAGGAAGTTTTCATATCCTCAGTCTCCCCCAAACAGTCTTTGATAATGTCTCAACCAACTAACAGCCTCAACGCTACCAGTACGCAGCGGCTTGACAACGAAGACGACGACTTGGTCATTCTCCCCGACGTCGACAACTCTGAACTCATTGCTCGGCACAACCTCAGCTTAGTAGGTAGACTCTTCAACAAAGAGAGAAGAAGTGTTGAAGCTCTTATCGCTCTCCTCCCTAGACCCAATATCTGGGATGTTGAAGGCAGAGCAAGAGGTGTGGATCTAGGGAACCATAGATTCCATTTTGATTTTGATTCAGAAGCGGATCTACAGAAAGTGCTAAGCAAACGCCCTTGCCATTTCAACAAATGGTCATTTGCTTTGGAGCGTTGGACCCCCCACATAGGAGTCTCCTTCCCTAACAAGATGACCTTCTGGGTTAGTGTCACTGGTATTCCAACCCACTACTGGCTCGATCCAATTTTCAGAGCTCTGGGAAAGGGACTCGGACTTGTGGGAAATGTGGAAGCAAAGGCAGCAAAATTTGAGTTGGAACTGGACGCAGAGCTCCCCTTGAAGTTCAAGCTCCGTGCCCAACTACCTTCAGGTGAAATTGTCCCTGTAACTCTAGAATACTCAAACCTCCACCTTTGGTGCCATCACTGCCGCCTTCTTTCCCATGAAGTTGAATCTTGTCCTCAGTTATCTGATGATCAGAAAGAACAATTCATAAAAGAAAAAGAATCATCAAGAGTCCAAGGTCCATTCTCTAGAGCTGAGGTCAATAGGAATGGGGAGACTTCAAAGAGAGCAATTGTACCTGAATCAAAGGCTCCCTTAAAGCAGGAAAGGCGTCTGGGGGATCATTCTCAAAGAGACAACAGGGACAGCGTTTGGAAACGCATTGACTCCCGTTATGCTCCTAGAGAGGACTACCGTCGAGACTACCGTCAAGCTCCTCGTGAATCAGAAAAGCTGCCGCCTCTTAAAGATTCATACAATAAGAGAAGGTATGAGGAATCTTTTGCTTCAAGTAGACAGAGAGAAGAAGAACGCAAAACAACGAGCAAACTTTCATCTCCAAGGAAAGGTTCTGAGAAAGGACACCTACCTTCTGCCTCTCGTTCACAACAAGCTGCTCGTACTCTGAACCAGCCCGAACCGGTGACTGAGAAACCTCACAGAGAGGGAATCAGCAGCTCCTCCCCAGAACATGTAAGAGAAAGGCCCTTCAAGCTCACCCTTCATAAGAGGTCTACAGAAGATCATAAGCTGAAAGGAATAGTGTCTGATTTGGAGACCGAATCTGATGGAGGCAGCTCAGCAAAGAAGAGTTTAAAGTTTGATAAAGATAAGTCTCCCCCCCTTAAACAAAGCGCAAGCCGCATCTCTGCTTTTCCCCCCTGCAAAAGAAAAGGAAAAGAGCTGGTATGAGCAAACTATGGAAGAGGAAGAAGAGAATTTGAATCAAGCGACTGTAAACTCACCTGACTTGCCAAAGTCTAAAGCGATGGAGACAGTGGGGGATCCTGATGCTGAGAAAATTCTAGAGGATGAAGATTGGATGGCTAATGAGGTTAACTACGATGATGATGATCTGATGGATGAAGAAGAAGATGACTTATTATTTGAAGACATGGAGCAAGAAGGGGCGTCGATCGTTCCTGCTGGAACGGATCCAAAGTCACTGATGAATGAGGATCTCTCTGTCCTAGAGGGAAAAAACAAGATCTTGGAGAAGACAAGCCCTCCGGCCCGAGCAAACCTCCGATCAGATTCTCGCCCTGCTCAGACGCCGTCGTCTAAATCGCGCCCTTCCCCAGCAAAGAAGAAAAGGGGCACCCCAAGCCCTATCGCACCAGGAGTGTCTCTCCGACAGAGAAACCTTATGGTGGGCCGGACCCTATCAAAGACAAGAGCTTCAAAGAGTGGGCTGAATGCGCAACATGGCCTCTCTCAAGCCCATGAGTCTGTTCCAAGTGATATAAAAGAAGCAGAGCTGTTTTTGAAGAACATCAAAAAATCAGGTAAGGTGGGAAGAAATAAACCACCAAAAATCCCAGGATGAACATGATTGCATGGAATTGTCAAGGGGCGGGAGCCGACTTGACCAAGGAGCATCTAAATGAGTTGTTCCATTGTTTTTTACCTAAGTTTTTATTTCTTTCGGAGACTAAGAACAATCGGAGTTTTTTGCAAGATGTGCAAGTTTCTTTTGGATATGATCATGTTTGTACGGTTGACCCTGTTGGTAGAAGCGGTGGACTCGCTCTTTTTTATATGGATGATCCCTTGGTCACTATTTTATATACGGATGCGCACATGATTGATATTGAAACTAGACTTGAAGGACACACAATTTTTATGACCTTCGTGTATGGCGATCCTGTTGTTAGATATCGGGACCTAGTTTGGGAACGATTGTCACGGATGAGTACCAATCGAAGTGGAGCATGGTTTATGATTGGAGACTTTAATGAGATCACTGGAAACCATGAGAAGAAGGGAGGAAGGCGTCGTTTAGAGAGCTCTTTTCTCCCTTTTCGAATCATGTTGGAGAATTGTAGAATGCTGGACTTCCCATATAAAGGAAACTCTTTCTCGTGGGTGGGAAAAAGACGATCCGGGAAAGTTAAGTGCAAACTAGATAGAGCAGTGGCAAATGGAGAATGGCACGCCCTATTCACTCATTCAGTTGTGGAATATTTACAACTATGGGGCTCGGACCACAGACCGGTTCTAGCACGCATCCAATCTCGTGTTCGGAGGACACGAAAGAGTTTCAGATTTGACAAAAGATGGATAGGAAAAGCAGGTTTCAAGGAAGCGGTAATCTCGGGATGGGGACGGTTTGATGAAATTCCAGACGGAATTTTCATCAAAAGGTTACCTCATGTCGAAATAAAATCAGTTCCTGGAAACCATGAGAAGGGGGAGGAAGGCGTCGTTTAGAGAGCTCTTTTCTCCCTTTCGAATCATGTTGGAGAATTGTAGAATGCTGGACTTCCCATATAAAGGAAACTCTTTCTCGTGGGTGGGAAAAAGACGATCCGGAAAGTTAAGTGCAAACTAGATAGAGCAGTGGCAAATGGAGAATGGCACGCCCTATTCACTCATTCAGTTGTGGAATATTTACAACTATGGGGCTCGGACCACAGACCGGTTCTAGCACGCATCCAATCTCGTGTTCGGAGGACACGAAAGAGTTTCAGATTTGACAAAAGATGGATAGGAAAAGCAGGTTTCAAGGAAGCGGTAATCTCGGGATGGGGACAGTTTGATGAAATTCCAGTACGGAATTTTCATCAAAAGGTTACCTCATGTCGAAATAGTATTAGCTCTTGGAAGAAACAAAACCATCGAACTCTGCCATACTGATTGAAGAGTTGAAACATAAGATGGATATAGCACAAGATGATGAAAACTCGGCAACAGAAGAAGTGGAGGATCTGAGAAGGCAATTAATTTTGGCTTTTGGAGAAGAAAATCTTTTTTGGGAACAAAAAAGTAGGGACCAGTGGCACAAAGGTGGGGATAGAAACACAAAATTTCATCATGCTATTACAAAACAACGGAGAGCTCAGAATCGAATCATCAGTATCAAGGATCGAGGTGGAGAATGTTGCTGTTCAATACTTTCGAGATCTCTTCTCTTCCTCTTCGCCGACAGAACTAGACGCCTCCCTCCGGTGCATTCCCGAAAAGGTATCACATGCTGACAATAGGTTACTCTTAGAGAAACCGTCAGAACAAGAGATTAGGAGAGCCCTTTTCGACATTAACCCGGATAAAGCACCTGGACCGGATGGCATGACTAGTAAATTGTTCCAGAAATTCTGGCGTGAAATGCACCAAGACATTATTAGACTTGTTCAAGACTTTTTTGAGACGGGGCATTTCGATCCACTACTGAACCAGACAAATATATGTCTCATCCCTAAAAAGAAGAGACCTCGGGATATGACTGAGTTCAGACCTATCAGCCTCTGTAATATTAGTTACAAAATCATATCTAAGCTACTATGCAAGCGACTGAAGAGGGTTATCCCGCGATTGGTTTCAGAGACACAATCTGCCTTTGTGGAAAAACGCTTGATTACGGATAACATTCTGATCGCACAAGAAAACTTTCACGCCCTACGGACGAACCAGAGATGAAGGGAAGATTTTATGGCTATAAAAACTGATATGAGCAAAGCTTACGATAGAGTGGATTGGGACTTCCTAGCAGCTTTGATGTTAAAGATGGGCTTTGATGAATGACTAGTTGATCTCATTATGTGTTGTGTGGTCACATATCAAGTTTTAGTCAATGGACAACCAAGAGGGCGAATCTTACCTAGGAGAGGTTTAAGACAAGGAGACCCCCTCTCCCCCTTTTTATTTATCATGTGTACGGAGGCGTTGATTTCACTTTTAAAAGGAGCAGAAACAGAAAAGAAGATTGTAGGCCTTCGAGTGGCTAGGGCGAGCCCAAGGATCACTCACCTTCTATTCGCAGACGACAGTTTTTTCTTCTGTAAGGCGGTTTCAAGCCAATGCAAGGAGATCATGGATATTTTAGACATCTATGGGAAGGCATCAGGACAAAGACTAAATGCGTCAAAATCCTCGATGTTTTTTGGGAACCGAGTGGAGCACTCTCTGAAGCAAGAGATAAAAGATGTCCTAGGCTTCTCCTCTGAAGGAGGCATGGGGATGTACCTTGGATTACCCGAACAAATCTGCGGCTCAAAGATGAAAGTTTTCTCTTTTGTACAAGATCGACTAAATGGGCGAGCAAATACTTGGTCAGCTAGACTCCTCTCAAAAGGAGGAAAAGAAGTCCAGATTAAATCTGTGGCTCAAGCTGTTCCAACCTATGTGATGTCGTGTTACTTGCTACCACAGGGCATTACCGATAAACTTAAGGGCATAACCTCAAATTTCTGGTGGAGTTCAAAACAGAACAGCAGAGGTCTACATTGGATAGCATGGGACGAGATCTGTACCCCCAAAGATTCGGGGGGACTAGGTTTTCGAGATTTCCATGATTTCAATATAGCACTTCTTGCAAAACAATTATGGAGATTAATTCATTATCCGAACTCCTTATTGGCACGAGTCCTAAAAGGAAGATACTACAATCATACCTCTCCCTTGGAAGAGCGAAGAACATACTCACCATCATATGGATGGCGCAGCATCGTGGCAGCCCGACCCTTACTCACATCGGGTTTACGGAAAACGATTGGGACGGGACGAGACACGAGAGTTTGGAGTGAGCCTTGGATTCCAGACTCAGTGCCTCGACCACCGAGGCCCGCGGACCACATTGTTTACAGGCTCCCCCAACTCCTTGTTCAGTCCTTCATTAGGAATGATACCAAAGAGTGGGATACCCAACTTCTACGAGAATTTTTTCATCCAGATGATATCTCCTTGATAGTTGGGATAAAACCTTCTCGGTCTTTTGCCCAGGATGGTTATGTCTGGAATTACACAAAATCAGGAGTATATTCAGTTAAAACGGGTTATAACCTACTCCAATCCACAAAGGGGAGTCTTACACAGGAAAGGGTTATAGAACCGAGCATTACGAGCCTTCAGAGCCATGTGTGGAAGTTAAAGGTCCCGAGTAAGATGAAACATTTCTTATGGCAGGCTATATCGAATTGTGTAGCAACAGCAGAGAGGCTCACTTATAGACACCTGGGCACCGATAGGAGTTGTCCTAGATGCGCTGGCCCAGTGGAGTCGATCAATCATCTTCTTTTTGAATGCCCCCAGCCCTTCAGGTTTGGGCTTTATCGGACTATCCGTCCATTCCGGGTTACTTCCCGAGTACATCTATATACCAAAACATGAACTTTCTGTTTTGGAAAAGAAAAGAGGTGGCTCCACGGAGATCACAATTCGACACCTTCCCTTGGATCTGCTGGTACATTTGGAAGGCGAGGAACGACAAACTCTTTAATGGGAAAGTCGTATCCCCACTGGATACTCTCCGATATGCGTCACTTGAGGCAGAATGTTGGAGGAAAGCTAATGAAAAGGAGGAAGAGATCGAGGATCACGATGAGCCCTCAACTTTCGAGGTGGAGATAGAGTCCCCTGGGATACCCCGAATCCCTACCTGCCAAATTGATGCGTCGTGGATCAATAATGGCAGCGTAAGTGGCTTAGGGTGGAGTCTTAAGGAGGAGTTTGGCCCTGAATACTATGGTTTACGGGCTTGTAACAGGACCCTCTCAGCTCTACATGCTGAGATGGAAGGTTTACTCTGGGCAGTCTCATGTATGAGAGACAGGAGGATAACCTCGATATGGTTCGAGACGGATTGCTCGGACCTAGTGGATATGATTTCGAACCCGATGGATTGGCCAACCTTTAAGACGGAGATCGAGGTGTTTCAGAGACTACAGGAGGATTTAGAGGATGTGAGCTTGTCTCATATCCCGAGGAGTATGAATGTTCGAGTGGACGCTTTAGCAAAAGCAGCAAGAAACAGAGGATATATCTTTTCCCATATAAATCAGACCAGGACAGACGGAGATGCTCTTCGGAGAATCGACTCGTCTGCCACCACTTGATCTAGCATACATGGGTAGCGGACAAAAAAAAAAAAGTGGGTGGAGATCTCGAAGGAGGAAACTGTGAAGCTTTCTTGTAAGTTTTATATTTTTCTAAAAAGAAAACATTTGGTTAAGGATGATATAAGTTGTATGAATCTTCATAAAATCTTACAAGAGACTAAAGAGAGCTCGTGGGAGAAGCAAAGCTCTGTGTTGTTTGGTTGAAAGTGTTCACAAGTCCATAAGGTTGACAACACAGTTTTTGTATATTCAAAAGGAAATCTATATATATATAATAGACTTTTCTTTCTTCATGTGACATGTGGAAAGAGGGTTTGTTGACATGTGTCCTCTTTTATTTTTATTTTTATATTTTAGATTCTTCTTTTTTAAATTATTGCAATTTGGTCATTCTCACACTAACCATTATCTTTTGAATTTTTATAATCTATTTTATTAGTCATAAAAATGAAAGATGAATAAAAAGTAAAATAATATAAATATATTTTAAATATTTATTTTATTCATAATTGAAAATAACATAAACTTTTACTATTTTGTTATTTTTTTACTATTTTTATTATTTCATTTACAAATTATATATTTATTTATTATTAACCAAAACAAGAAAAATAAATTACAGCACAACACATAATCTAAACATAAAACCTCTGTAATCATAATAGAAAAGTAAAATCCAAAGTAACATTAATTCAATAAAAATCTATAACTGAAAAGAGATAAAAAGAAAAAAAAACAAAGACTAGACCTCACTTTATAGTAGAATTTCTTGGCAATAAGAAAACGAGGTTAGAAAATGATAGAAAAGATAAACTTTGAGATAAAACAATCCCTCGAACACAAAGGAGCACGATTAAAGGTCAATGCAAAGAACCAAGAAAGCGGATTAGATGTAGAATAATCATCAACTAAGAGGTAAAAAGTACCTCACAAACTAAACAAGCACAAACAAGACGCCTATGCATGTGAAGAGCCACAAAGCTCTGGCTAAAAGAGACTAACTCACCACACTTATACTCAGAGAAGTTGGAGAAGAAGAGAAACAACCCGAAAGAGGAAGAATGAAGCCAACCACCAAAAAACCAAAGCACAAGCTTGAGACCAGAATTAACATTTCAAACCTATAGGACATACACGGAGGAAAACACTATCCAAACTTGGAGTGGCAAACATGGCGAAAGGCAAAGTCACCAGAGACTCGAGCAGTGATGAGAGCTGCAACGAGATGAGAGAGCAAAGATGGAAGGATAGACGAAAAGAAATCAGCAAACCGTAGAACCGTCCTCGAGCTATGGAAAAGAGCATAAAAGTCAGATTACCAAAAATCCGATTTTGAAAACTAAGACAAACATTGACTATCAACGGTAAGCCAACGACGAGAAAACACAACATCAAAGACGACTAAACTTTGACCCAACTCAAGGAGATGCACTTCCTAACATCAGCCAAAATCTAAGGAAGAGCCTACAATACCGTGAGAAACAACCGAATAACTGGAAACTTAAAAACAGAGATCTATAACAAATACTAGATAATCTCACACGAGAAAAAGATGAGGAAGAACAAAGGTGAGTCCTTTTCCGGGTGATTGTGAAAAACACATCACCGCCGGAAAAGTAAACGAAATACATAAATTGTGACGGTTCAATGTCAAAACATAGGGAAAGGGTACAAAATATCTTAAAATAATAACGTTCAAATAATTGAAAAAAATAAAATACAATTTTAACGCTGAAACTCTAAATCTTAAATAAAAAATATCTATATACAAAATTATTGAAATTTAATATATTTTAAATCAGAGACTTACTTCACCACTAATAAATACTACTATGCACACAACAACACATTATTGACAAAAAAAAAACTATTAACATATCACCTATTACTATGTGATACAACAAAAATACAAAATAATGCTCTTAATAAATAAAGATGACTACATAATTCAAAAATCATACTTAACAATAATGAAATAAAATTTCGCGCGAAGCGGACACACCCCTAGTTAATTCAGTATTGTCTTCGGTAATTTTTCTCTTAAACTGAATCGTTGGATGTGAAACTTATTAGTATCATCCGTTCATGTCTTGATGAACAGACTGATTCATTGATCTAAAAAGTTGCTGTAAGAAGACTTTAAGTATGAAACGCGTTCGGATCCGGTGAGAAATAAAACTCCATATTTTAAAGAAGATTGTATTATTATAAAACGAGATTCGTTAGAAAGTGCTAGTCTAATAATTATCGATTATTTTAGATTAGTTAAAGAAGGTTAGGTTTTATTGTCCTTGTTTGTTTGCTTGGGATAACGATAGCCCAACTCGTCTCATAGTCGTTGTGGAAGAGAAAATGAATCATAGCTTAGAGATTCAGTGCTTTCAGATCATCAAGAAAATATGATAATGTTGATTTAAGAACATTAAAAACATTCAAATGGATAATGAAAAAACGATTGACCGCTCAAATATATCAAATCGTTTTGGGACATTTCGTGTCGGTTCTAACAAATATTCAACCACTCCCAACAAATATCCATTAATAAATCATTCATTTGCCTAATCTTTTTGAATCTCCTTGTCAAATGGCATTCTTGTGAATATCATAATACATTCTATAATGTTTAAATATTTATCTACTGAACAAAATCACTTAATTTTGATAAGAAATAACATGAAGACAAAAAAACATGTTCAACCACTAACAAAAACAAAACTTGTGTCCACGCACTCGCTAATGTGTATATATAGACATCAAGTTAGGCAACAACGATAACACAAGAAACCATTAGAAAGAAGAAAGACAGGAAAAAATGGCCAAGTCTTTTTCTCTGTTTCCAGCCCTTACGATACTCGGCTTCTTCTTACTCATCTCTTCACCTCTGATCCAAGCTGGCTTCACCGATGACCTCAAGGGTCTAGAATGGTCCTCGGCGGGAGACCATGGCTCCTCAGGTTGCCACGGTTCAATTGCAGACTGTATCGGAGCAGAGGAAGAGGAAATGGACTCAGAGATCAACAGAAGAATATTGGCGACAACGAAATACATAAGCTATCAATCTTTGAAGCGGAACAGTGTGCCTTGCTCGAGAAGGGGCGCGTCTTATTACAATTGCCAGAACGGAGCTCAGGCTAATCCTTATAGTCGTGGTTGCAGCGCTATTGCTCGTTGCAGGAGTTAGGTGTCCAGAAACAAGTTCTTCTTTTCTCTCCTCTTCTTTATGTTTTCTTATAATTTATACAGTACTTATGTAAGTTGGAGTTGGATGTGAATAAGCTTGGGTTGTTGTATGATCCATTAAGTGTTTAGTTGTGCTATAAGCTTTGAATATTTCATGTGTACTCTCTTGCACAAATAATAGTACAAAGCCTATGTTAACCAGGTTTGGTTTGGCTCTTAACCGCGTTCGAATTGAGTAACTGGTTTCTAGGTTACTGCTCAAGCTGTAAATAAACTTACATAAAGCGACCAACTCTCAACCTAAAACCCAACAACTAACAAACATGTAAAAGATGTTTGACTTTGAGTTGCTTTTAGCCCTTTTCACACTAATAAAATATGGAACACGGAGAATTTAAATTCGGATCTCTTAGGGTAAATTACATGATTGTTACCCTATTGACTGTTACTATTTTCTTACGACCATCAACTGTAGCATACTGGATCATCGGATTCTCCAAAACGGGTGTACTTAATGGGCCTGAAAAAACACCACACTAATGGGTCGTTACCCAGTTACATTTTTCTGTCTATAGTAACTTTGATTTCAGTAATTACTTTACTTACCGACTCTCTCCTATATATAAAGGCGGGATCATTCCACGTGCTTAAGCATTCAACTGTCAAGTAGTTTGGTGGTTACATCTCTTCACTACAAATCTACAATTGAAGACCTACGCACAAATACAAAATAATGCTCTTAATAAATAAAGATGACTACATAATTCAAAATCATACTTAACAATAATGAAATAAAATTTGTGAAGCGACACACCTAGTTAATTCAGTATTGTCTTCGGTAATTTTTCTCTTAAACTGAATCGTTGGATGTGAAACTTATTAGTATCATCCGTTCATGTCTTGATGAACAGACTGATTCATTGATCTAAAAAGTTGCTGTAAGAAGACTTTAAGTATGAAACGCGTTCGGATCCGGTGAGAAATAAAACTCCATATTTTAAAGAAGATTGTATTATTATAAAACGAGATTCGTTAGAAAGTGCTAGTCTAATAATTATCGATTATTTTAGATTAGTTAAAGAAGGTTAGGTTTTATTGTCCTTGTTTGTTTGCTTGGGATAACGATAGCCCAACTCGTCTCATAGTCGTTGTGGAAGAGAAAATGAATCATAGCTTAGAGATTCAGTGCTTTCAGATCATCAAGAAAATATGATAATGTTGATTTAAGAACATTAAAAACATTCAAATGGATAATGAAAAAACGATTGACCGCTCAAATATATCAAATCGTTTTGGGACATTTCGTGTCGGTTCTAACAAATATTCAACCACTCCCAACAAATATCCATTAATAAATCATTCATTTGCCTAATCTTTTGAATCTCCTTGTCAAATGGCATTCTTGTGAATATCATAATACATTCTATAATGTTTAAATATTTATTTTATTCATCTAGATTTAATTTTTTTAACAAATCTTGTAAACGATGTGACAATCTGAAACATGCAACTTGAAAAATAGAAAGAGTTACAACTTATGAATGGTCATCAAGTGGATTTGCTGCAAGCCTGTATTAAACTATGCGACTTCAATTGCAAAAGACGCATATCAAGCTGTCAACATTATATAACCCCAAACTGGCGATGAACAGGTCAGGTCTAACATTAGCATGCAGAATATTCTTTTTTTTTTTTGCTAGTATATCACTGATTCATTCAACTTTGAAACACAAGTTTTCATACAAGAGCCCAAGAAAAGGCAGCTAGAACCCACTACCGGATGACTTTCAAACACAACCAGACATGATTCTCACACAATAACATTAGCATGCAGAATATTCTTTTTTTTTTTTGCTAGTATATCACTGATTCATTCAACTTTGAAACACAAGTTTTCATACAAGAGCCCAAGAAAAGGCAGCTAGAACCCACTACCGGATGACTTTCAAACACTAACAAAAACAAAACTTGTGTCCACGCACTCGCTAATGTGTATATATAGACATCAAGTTAGGCAACAACGATAACACAAGAAACCATTAGAAAGAAGAAAGACAGGAAAAATGGCCAAGTCTTTTTCTCTGTTTCCAGCCCTTACGATACTCGGCTTCTTCTTACTCATCTCTTCACCTCTGATCCAAGCTGGCTTCACCGATGACCTCAAGGGTCTAGAATGGTCCTCGGCGGGAGACCATGGCTCCTCAGGTTGCCACGGTTCAATTGCAGACTGTATCGGAGCAGAGGAAGAGGAAATGGACTCAGAGATCAACAGAAGAATATTGGCGACAACGAAATACATAAGCTATCAATCTTTGAAGCGGAACAGTGTGCCTTGCTCGAGAAGGGGCGCGTCTTATTACAATTGCCAGAACGGAGCTCAGGCTAATCCTTATAGTCGTGGTTGCAGCGCTATTGCTCGTTGCAGGAGTTAGGTGTCCAGAAACAAGTTCTTCTTTTCTCTCCTCTTCTTTATGTTTTCTTATAATTTATACAGTACTTATGTAAGTTGGAGTTGGATGTGAATAAGCTTGGGTTGTTGTATGATCCATTAAGTGTTTAGTTGTGCTATAAGCTTTGAATATTTCATGTGTACTCTCTTGCACAAATAATAGTACAAAGCCTATGTTAACCAGGTTTGGTTTGGCTCTTAACCGCGTTCGAATTGAGTAACTGGTTTCTAGGTTACTGCTCAAGCTGTAAATAAACTTACATAAAGCGACCAACTCTCAACCTAAAACCCAACAACTAACAAACATGTAAAAGATGTTTGACTTTGAGTTGCTTTTAGCCCTTTTTCACACTAATAAAATATGGAACACGGAGAATTTAAATTCGGATCTCTTAGGGTAAATTACATGATTGTTACCCCTATTGACTGTTACTATTTTCTTACGACCATCAACTGTAGCATACTGGATCATCGGATTCTCCAAAACGGGTGTACTTAATGGGCCTGAAAAAACACCACACTAATGGGTCGTTACCCAGTTACATTTTTCTGTCTATAGTAACTTTGATTTCAGTAATTACTTTACTTACCGACTCTCTCCTATATATAAAGGCGGGATCATTCCACGTGCTTAAGCATTCAACTGTCAAGTAGTTTGGTGGTTACATCTCTTCACTACAAATCTACAATTGAAGACCTACGCACAAATACAAAATAATTGAATGTCCAAAGCACTTAGAATTTATTTTATTCATCTAGATTTAATTTTTTTTAACAAATCTTGTAAACGATGTGACAATCTGAAACATGCAACTTGAAAAATAGAAAGAGTTACAACTTATGAATGGTCATCAAGTGGATTTGCTGCAAGCCTGTATTAAACTATGCGACTTCAATTGCAAAAAAGACGCATATCAAGCTGTCAACATTATATAACCCCAAACTGGCGATGAACAGGTCAGGTCTAACATTAGCATGCAGAATATTCTTTTTTTTTTTTTGCTAGTATATCACTGATTCATTCAACTTTGAAACACAAGTTTTCATACAAGAGCCCAAGAAAAGGCAGCTAGAACCCACTACCGGATGACTTTCAAACACAACCAGACATGATTCTCACACAATAACATTAGCATGCAGAATATTCTTATCGGTCTTTTAATAAACCATTAATAATTGGTCTCTTTTTTTAAAAAGGAAAATTCAAATATTGACTGTTGGACTTTAGATTTTTTAATAAATATCTACTTGACAATAAGCAAGAGAGAATCTACTCCTCATCAAAATATCCAAACTAATTTATCTCTTTTTTTGGGGGTCAAAAGCTCAAGTGGAGCTGATTTTTGTTTTTAATTAACGTTTTGTCGTTTATAAAAAACATTTAATACGATGATAATAAAAATACTACTACTTTCTTAAAGTTAATTAAAAAAAATATGTAAACTGTTTTTCGTTTTTAGAAATATGAGAAAAAAAAATATTAAATGTGTATATATATATATATATACAAAGTTTAGCAGTAAAAAATCGTTCCTTGCGAAAATCTCCTCTTTTTCTTTCGAAGCGTTTCTGATTTTGGGATCAAGCGGCGCGGCGAATAAGAAGAAGAAGAAGAAGAAGAAGAAGAGAGAGAGACATGGTTGAGACAAGGCGTAGCTCTTCCGCTTCAAAGCGGCTCTCTCCTCCTGAAACCTCATCGTCACGGCCTACCAAACGATCCAAGGTTAAGATCGATGACCAAACCTTTACTTCTTCGATTTGATTATACGCTCAATTGTGGAGATTTCGCTTCTTTCTCGTCTTCTTGATTCTCAATTTTGTATTTTGTTTTAATTAACGTTTTGTCGTTTATAAAAAACATTTAATACGATGATAATAAAAATACTACTACTTTCTTAAAGTTAATTAAAAAAAATATGTAAACTGTTTTTCGTTTTTAGAAATATGAGAAAAAAAAATATTAAATGTGTATATATATATATATATATATATATATATATATATATATATATATATATATATATATATATATATATATATATATATATATATATATATATATATATATATATATATATATATATATATATATATATATATATATATATATATATATATATATATATATATATATATATATATATATATATATATATATATATATATATATATATATATATATATATATATATATATATATATATATATACAAAGTTTAGCAGTAAAAAATCGTTCCTTGCGAAAATCTCCTCTTTTTCTTTCGAAGCGTTTCTGATTTTGGGATCAAGCGGCGCGGCGAATAAGAAGAAGAAGAAGAAGAAGAAGAAGAGAGAGAGACATGGTTGAGACAAGGCGTAGCTCTTCCGCTTCAAAGCGGCTCTCTCCTCCTGAAACCTCATCGTCACGGCCTACCAAACGATCCAAGGTTAAGATCGATGACCAAACCTTTACTTCTTCGATTTGATTATACGCTCAATTGTGGAGATTTCGCTTCTTTCTCGTCTTCTTGATTCTCAATTTTGTATTTTGTTTTTTTTTTAATTTTCGAAATTCCTTTTTTTTTCGATTTTGCTGATTTTGAGTTTTCTCTTGGCTCCAAAACCCTAGGCGGCAGCGACGGCGGCGGAACCGGCAGGGTCTTCCTCGGCGAGTGATGTGCCGACTGAAAATCAAAACCCGGTTTCGGTTCCCGGATCCGAATCTGGAGAGCCGAAGCTGACAACTAACGATGGGGAAAAGCCAGTTATTGCAAACGATGATGCCCCGGCAACGGCGAACTGTCCTGATACCGACACTAACCAACAAGTCCAAGGCTTGGTGACACCAACTCCCACAGGTTTTGCATGTTGCATGTTCACTCTTTTCATGAAAAAAAAAAGTTTATTCTTTTTTGGAAAAAAAAACTTATCCTTTTCTGCATATCTTTACAGGTGAAGCTGTTGCTGAAGCTGAGAAGTCGAAATCCAAATCCGGGAAGAAGCGGACTAAGGCCCCTTGGGCCAAGCTTCTTTCTCAGTACCCACAGGTGTGTGTTCTTTGCATGTTTCGCATTAGGGCGTGCCGTCGTGCTCAATATACTCAGCCTAGTAGCGTTTAGCTGACAATGCACATTAGTTGTTACCGGTGACAATTCATCATGTTGTTTATTTTTGGTTTTCAGAACCCTCATCGTGTCATGAGAGGCCCTGTGTTTACTGTTGGATCGCGGGGTTGCGATTTATCTATAAGAGATCAATCCATGCCCAGTGTTCTATGTGAACTGAGGCAGATGGAGGTATGAATGAGCGTCTTATCTGTTTTGTTGAGTTTTCTACTAGCCCAACTTTTTTACTTATGATGTTTTGTTTTTCTTTAGCAGCAGGGAGGTCCTTCGGTTGCCTCGCTGGAGATAATAGGGACTGGAGTTATTGTTCAGGTCAACGGAAAGGTTTACCAAAAGAGTACTTGTGTTCATCTGCGGGGTGGTGATGAGGTTGTCTTCAGCCCCCCTGGAAGACATGCTTATGTATCCTTTTAAGAGTGTTCTGAAAATTCATCACATTCTGTATTTAGGGATCATATTATTCTTTTCTTTTTATCTATCTATCTATGATGTTTGTTGGTATATTTTTTGTTTCCTTGACATAATGTTCAGATCTTTCAGCCTCTGAAAGATGAAAATCTAGCTGCACCAGACAGAGCTTCTTCAGTAAGCATTTTTGAAGCGCAGAGTGCCCCTCTGAAAGGGCTTCATGTTGAGACAAGAGCAGGAGACTCTTCATCTGTTCACGAATCCCCTCTGTTGGCGTCTTTTAGAAAGATACACAATCTCCTTTTCTACCACCGGCTGCTAAAAGCGGCAAAAGGCAGGAAAATTCAGAGGTTTCTGTGCTACCTTCCGATGATTGTTTATTCACGTAATTTATAGATTTGTGGTCAGAAAATACAGTACAGTTTACATCATGTGTATACTGACTAGTGACTACAAAAGTATTTATCGACATCAACGTACGTACTACGTAGTAATAAAAACAATTTTCACTGCTGCATGCATTATGATTTTTTTTTTCATTTTTCATTTTCTAATTTTAATAGCAATGTAGAATTTTCCAAGAAATGTTAATTGCTATAGCATCTTTGATTACGTCTATCACATCGACATGTTTTGTAGAAGAATCTTGCCATGATTATTATACTCCTTTTTTTTTTGCTAAAATACCCCTTTTTTGACATCGATTATTATATTCCTAACCTAAATAACCATAAATTATAATTTGTAGGACGCTCGATGATTGATTAGAACTCTCCAAAGTCCAACCATTTGCTACAAAATAACATATGTACGTAGGAGTTATATCTCATTAATATAAACTCGGTAACCGAATTTAAATTGCGATAACCAAGTTGCTTTGGTCTAGTGGTATAGGAGCTCCAGCTGGAGTGTCCGCCCTGGTTCGAGCCTTGGCCACTCATGGAATTTACATGTGGGCTGCAAAGATCCGAGACCGAAAACAGTTACTTTCGGTGAGCCACATGGTGGCATACAGCGGCGTCCATGCTCACTTCGGTCTCTAGTCCCACCACTGGGCCGGGATACTCGGTTAGCAAAAAATTGCGA
>CM028689.1:28617948-28670017 GCA_016771965.1 Brassica carinata
TAATTTTGGCAAAAGAAGAGATGGCAGAGGACGTAGATTTAGAAGCTGTAGCAAGCATGACAGATGGGTACTCAGGGAGTGACTTAAAGGTCTGATTATTTCCTCCATCTAAGATAAAAACTATTTCTCAAAAACCACATTCTAAATTTTGGTTTTGTAGAATCTTTGCGTGACCGCAGCGCATCGTCCTATCCGAGAGATACTGGAAAAAGAAAAGAAGGTTTTGGCTCTTATCTTTAACATCACAGTGTGTTATTACGTTTGTGGATTTTCTTATTTAAACCAGAACTCAATGCTTCTCTGTTTGACTCGCAGGAGAGAAGTGTGGCTCAAGCTGAAAACCGACCAATGCCGCAATTATATAATAGTACAGACATCAGGCCCTTGAACATGAATGATTTCAAGACCGGACATGAACAGGTTTGAGAGACTGTAACATACACTATAGTTTCACAGTTGGTAAAAGTTTTGGGATTGAATGGGGATGTTGAATGGTGTTTGTAGGTATGTGCGAGTGTGTCGTCAGATTCATCGAACATGAACGAGCTTCAGCAATGGAACGAGCTATATGGAGAAGGAGGCTCAAGGAAGAAGACGTCACTCAGCTACTTCATGTAAAGAGAAACAGATAAAAAAACTCTCCTTGATCCTTTAAGAGAGAGAAGAGTCCTCTTGAATGATCTAAAAATGTTTTTGGTCGCTTAATTTTTTGTGCTCTCTCGAAAAACAGTGCCTCGAAAAAAAAAACATCCTGATGTGCAATCTGTTTACATGCTTAATGATGTACTCTGAATTATGTATATATAGAGAGAGAGTTAAGTTATTTTACTAGTAATTTTAGTTATTTATTTCCAGTTTTTTTTTTGTTTCTTTCACTATGTTGGTTGAAAAGTCATTGAACTAGATAATGAGATTGCAACAAGAGGATCATTCATCGGCTGAAGGTACAATGCATGGAATCAATCAGTTATCCAATTCTGATGGTCCACAAACTTTCGTATAGGGGATGTCAAAATGAATCAGTTCACCTGAGTTATATTTCATCGGTTAGTTCAGTTCAACTCATTTATTATATGAATCGAACTCAAATCATCTAAATCATGAGTTCTAACTCGCGATAAAATATAAAAAAATAAAAATTATGAAAATAATAATAAAATAAAATAATTTCATAATATAATTTTAAATTAGTCCAAAACATAATACAATTTAAAATTAATCAGAAAATCTATTCCACATAAGATTCTTGAGATAATTTATGTTTTAAATCTTCATATATTCAAATCATAAAGATATATATTCTGCATGAGAGTCTTAGGAATATTTTGTTTTAGATTTTAATTTGTAAAGATATACTCCCTCTGTCCCATTTTAAGTGGGTTTTTAGGGTTTTTCTTTTGTCCCATTTTAAATAATGTTCTCTTTATCCTAGATACAATTTATTGTTGTTTGAAAATTTTGACCAACTACAAAATATTACATCTTTTTTTTATTGGTTGAATTAGTTTAATTTAATACTAATACATAAAAATTAGTATTTTCTTAATATTTGTGCAAAAACCTAAAACACCACTTAAAGTGGGACAGAGGGAATATGATATGGAAATTGATATCAATATTCTTTTACATTTTTGTATACATTTATAACTTTTTGGTTAACATTTTAATTTTAGAAGATAAATACAATTAATATAAAAACTATCATTTTTTACATAAAGAAAATATAAGTCATCTATAATATATTTATATATATTAAATATAAAAATGACCAAACTCATGAATTAACTCATGATCATTAAAGATCGCTCATATAACTCCTGATCTAATTTAAACTCGATTGTTAAGCTCATTTATTAAATGAACCTAAAAGCAAAGATCATGTTTATGAAAAACCGAGATAAACTGAGTTGGTTCATGAACTATAACTCATTTTGACACCACAACTTTTGTATTACTAGGAATAAATTCCTTTTTAACAAGTTAATTAGATGTTAATTAGATTTTGCTTTCTCTTTGTTTTAAGATAAATTTGACCCAATAAGCAATAACCATACAAAAAAAAAACTAAAACTAAGAAAATCACCATCCTTCCTTGATTTAGTGGGTTTCCTTGAGAATACAAAATGTTTGATTTCTCATGGGAGGCCAAATCGATCTTCTGTTGATCTTCTGTTGAGATGTCAGTAATAATAATACAAGTGCAAGGAAAATATCTCTTACCCTTTCAATAATAACAACAAAGAATAATAAAATAAGAAGTATAGGGTTATAAAAGATACCTTTTCAATGGTCAGGAAAAGGAAGCACTTTCTAGCGAAACGACGTCACATGACAATAATATTAATAATAATAAGACGTGGCCCTCCTTTTGGACGAAATCAATCTTAGAAAAGTCAACTCTTTCGGTTAGGTATTTATATCATTGTTTCAGCAAATCAATGAATGAATTGAATACAAGAAAAAAATAATTAATATATAATCTTGCACACACAGACGATCCATCCCTCTCTCTCTCGCCATGGAAGTAATGTTTCACTCTTCAAGCTTTCTCCTCCCGTCGATTCCCGCCGACGAAGCTTCATCGACGAAATACGCTATCGTCGTTCTGAACCAGAAGCTACCACGATTCACTCCTCTTCTCTGGGAACATGGTACACCTTTTTTGATGGAATCGCTCTCTTCTCTCTGAGTATAAAATTAGGTTTTGTTTATTCGTTTCGAATGTTGTGTGTGTGTGTGTTAGAACAGCAAAACTTCGTCTTTGTGCTGATGGAGGCGCTAATCGCATCTACGATGAGTTACCTCTCTTCTTCCCTCACGAAGACGCTCTCCTCATCCGTAACAGGTCTATTCGTTTTCCCAGCTATCTGATACTTTTTTTTTTTAATTTCTGAATCATAAAAATTTCGGGATAATTGGCCTCCCCTGAAGATATTGAAGAGCCTATAGATTCAAACTCTGTGATCTGACAAAAGATGTGTTGGATGTATATGCACAAAGATAAAGATTTGAGCAAGCATCCTTTTTTACTTCAACTGGAAATATCTTGTCTTTATTCCCAAAAGGGTGTCTGTTTCTTTTTTTTTTTTTTTTTTTGAAACATAGTTCTGAGAATGTATGGGGAATGTCTTTAGGTATAAGCCAGATGTTATCAAAGGAGATATGGACTCTATTCGACCTGATGTCCTCCACTTTTATCTAAGCTTGGTAAGCTTCTTGTATTATTGCATAAGAAACACATTGTATTGTGTCTTTTTGAGAATTCAATTCAACATGGCTTCTCTGCTTTTGATTGTTCTACTCTTGGTGTTTCCTTTTTTTCTCTCAGGGAACCAAAGTTATAGATGAATCTCATGATCAAGATACCACTGATCTTGATAAATGCATCTTGTATATCCGTGACTCTGCTTTGAAGCAAGAGAGTTGTAGAGTAAGTTATCAGTTCAATCTTTCTCATAGGCGAAGAGCTATGAATGTTTTGTTCCTCTGCATGTGCTTATTTTTAAAGCATTTTCACCTTTTTTTTTGCGTTCTTTTCTTCTGCTAGCTCCAGATTCTTGCTACAGGGGCACTCGGGGGTAGATTTGATCATGAAGCCGGTAATCTCAACGTACTGTATCGATATCCAGACACAAGGATAATCCTTTTGTCTGATGATTGCCTCATCCAACTCCTTCCAAAGACTCATCGACATGAGATTCAAATTCAGCCTTCTCTCCAAGGTCCTCACTGTGGACTTATCCCTATCGGCACTCCATCTGCCAAAACCACAACCACAGGGCTTCAGTGGGATCTCAGTAAGTAGCATCAAACCATCAAACTCTGGTTTTTTATCTGTTTTATTGTTTTCTGGAAAAAAAAGAATCACATGGATCTAACTATGGTTTATATCCGTCTGTTCATCGTCTGAAAGCCGACACAGAGATGAGGTTTGGTGGATTGGTAAGTACATCAAATATGGTTAAAGGGGAGAAAATCACAGTTGAATCGGATTCAGATCTTCTGTGGACGATATCCATCAAGAAACAAGACTCCACAACACCTTAGGCCTGGGGGGTAACAACAACAAGGACACTTGGCTATTTTTCTACGATATTCTTGATACATGGCAGTACTTTCAATATTATTGTTGTTTTTTTTCATTATAGCATTAAAGTAGGAACAAGACTTGTCTGTACCATTACTCTCGTTGAATACTTGGATGCCGTTTTCTGTTTTCTTTCTACGAGATGTTTTCGTTGGTTTTGTCCTTTAACGTGTGGGTGGGGACGTTTTGGTTGATTTGTCGTAATGTAACTTGGATGTTTGGGGTTTATAACGAAAGAAACTCAAAAGGTGAATGAGTAGAGTACAATCATTCTAAGACTAAGGATATAATTAACTAGAAAAAGTTAAGATATTGTCTCTTATTTTCGCTAAGAGACCTTCCTAGTAAACATGTAATAGTCATGGCCTAACAAACAGACCCGTCAAGGTTATTCTTTTAAACCAGATAAGTGAAAAAAGCAACATGACACTCGTGCAAAAGGAGATGTTGAACTTGGCAGCAAAATATAGCATGCCGCGCACGTACAAGAGGAGGACGAGTTAGTCACCTGAGAAACAGGGGATTGTGAAAGTGAGAATACAAGACGCGAACAAGCACCTGGAAGAACAAAGTCTCCAAACTTGATCTCATCAAAACAATGTTCAGACCATTACATTACTCTCGTTGTTTGAATACCTGAATTATCTATCTACTTAATCGCTTACAGTCTCAAATTATAATTTTAATTTAAAGTTAGATAGCTTATAGAAGCAACTGTTACATGCGCATAAAAGTTGAATTTCTTACATGCTTTAAAAAGGACAGTTGGATTTTATGTATCTGATACCAAAACTATATGTTTGGTAAAGTATAATTGAATTTGGACCAGAAAAGTAGTACCGTGGTTCGAAAAAAGTAAAAGCGCTCTGCTTTCCTGTCCAAAACAAAGTCTACATCTGAACCGTTAAACTGCAAACACTTATCGAGCTATCAACCGTTGATTTTTATTTTTTTTAATGAGACCTAACTTTACGCACTCTAGCACCCACATGATAACCACTCGGTGGATGACTATAAACATTGGTCTATCTGTCGTCTCAACAATTCTCGATCAAAATAAAAAATATCTTTGCGTCGTCATCGGTTGTTGTTGTTCCGTCCTTTTAGGGTTTTACTCAAGTCTCTTTCCTGCTTCCTGTAAATCATGAGGTACAGTTTGATAATCGATGTCTTTTATATCAATGGCGGATTTGAGGATTATTCGATTTCTCCTGTAAAATGGGAACGTGGGGGGTTTAGATTTAGACCAAGGGGTTATAGTGTTGAGTCTGTAGCTTTGATTGTAGATGAATGTGGCCTGGATGAACTCTTGTTTAATCCCTAATTTTTGAATCTGATTGCTGTGTTTATGTGAATATTTGTTACAGTCACCATCCAGAAGTGAAGTGGGCCGAGAGAGAGGACAAAGTTTACTTAACCGTGCTATTACCTGATGCTAAGGATGCAAATGTTAAGCTTGACCCGGAGGGTGTGTTTGATTTCTCTGCCAAAGCTGGACCTGAAAACCAGCTTTATGAGCTTAAGCTTGAGCTTAATGACAAGGTCAATGTAGAGGCGAGTGACTTACAAGACCTTTTTTCACCTCGTTTTTTGGTTCCGTGTGTGTTTCCTATTATCGAGTTATAATCTTCTCATGTCTTTGGATGTCAGGAAAGCAAAATCAACATTGGATTGAGAAGCATATTCTGCATCGTGGAGAAAGCAGAGCCGAAATGGTGGAGTAAGTTATTGCGTGGAGGGAAGCCGCCTCACTATGTTAAAGTTGACTGGGACAAGTGGGTAGATGAAGATGAAGATCCCGCCACTGGTTAGTTAGCACACATCTTCACCATATCTATTCAATATCACTCACTGCACGTGAATAAATAAGTAGGCATTGTTAATTTTTGGTTTCTTCTTTCTCTTTTTTTTTGGTATAGGTCCTGGAGATATGGACATGGGCGGAATGGGTGGCATGGGAGGGATGGATTTCTCGGTATTGCTTTTATCTTTTAGTGTTGAGTATATTCTGTTTTTGTTTACTCAAGTTTTGAGAAAGACTTACGTGGTTCTTGCTGCTTGTAGAACTTCGGTGGAATGGGAGGTATGGGTGGAATGGGCGGTATGGGAGGTCTCGAGGGGCTTGGTGGTATGGGTGGAATGGGCGGGCTTGAAGGGCTCGGTGGAATGGGCGGTCTTGGTGGAATGGGTGGTATGGGAGGGCTTGGTGGAATGGGTGGTATGGACGAATTTGAAGATAGTGATGATGAAGGTGAGATCTTTTTCAAAACTTTTTTCTTTTTGGTGACATCATTTTTGGTTGATATGATATATGTTTTTCTGGTGTTATATCCTGTAATCCTAAATCCAGTACTCCTGACAACCAAATGATTGTGTATGTGCAGGACAAGAAGTCAAGTCTGGAGAGAAAAAGGAGGAAAGTCAAGCTCCTGCTCCTGCAACAGAGGGGAAGAAAACCGAAGAGCAAACAACTGTTTAGAGTGACAGATGAAGACACTATTATCCTTAAACCTTATGGGTATGGCTAACCGAGAAGAGTTGTTTATGCGTTTATGAAAACCGCTTCTTGGTTTGCTCTTTTTAAAATCTCTTCCCTCTACTTTTTTAATTGTTGGATTGTTGAATTCCCGATTCGGGTCTTATATGGTTTGCTCTCCTTTTTATATTATTGTTGTTGTTTGTTCTTGAACTTGGAATATTTTTGTTGCTTGTAGTGAGTGACTTAAAGAGTTTGTGAGAAGAAACTCTTTACAATATTGTCTGTCGATAGACTACTATCTAAGATCTAACCAAAATGCTATACCGAAAACTGTACACATTCAAAGCTTCTTTTTCTTACTTCGAAGTAACATCTTAATTGATTGGAAGTGCCCGCTGATCTTCCATGGAAGAAATGAATTTAGTTGTCATCTTTAAAGTGAAAAAAAAATCCACTGACCAATCAATGCTCGTTAAAGAACAAGAGAGACATCAAAATCGGTGTAGAATGTAGATTTAAAGCTGGAAGAGAGCCGATAAGTAAAGAGAGAGGAGAGGTGTTGCATATGTGGGTTTAGTAATCAAAGAAGGCTTTTTATTTTGATAATGGGCTTATAAAAAAGCGTTTGATTATGATAATGGGCCTATAATATATAAGGCTTTCTCATTCCCGCGAACTAACTAACAAACTAACGCCGAGAAAAGGTTCAACTCAATAAAACGTCGTCGTTACAGGAGAGACTTCACAAAACCCTCGTGGTTAAACCCTTTGCTCCGCCGCAAACTCTCACCTCCCTTCATCTGTTAGAACAGAACAAAAAAACTGTAAGAGAGACAGAGAGATGGCGAGGTCGAGGAGAAAGTACAAGAACTCCAGAGCCAAAGTCCGCGTCGCTCTACCCAAGAAAAACCCAAACATCTTCAAGCCAGCCTTCAACTTCCCTCCCAAGCTCCGCGCTCTCATGGCCGACGACGATGTCCCCGAGTGGGACGACCAAGCTAGCGTCATCCAGAACTACAAATCCTTCGGCGTCATCTCCAACCCTAACCTCCTCGGTATCCGCTCTCGCACCGACCATATGATCCAGGACGGCTCCCTCAACGTTCCTCCCCCTCCTGAGCCGCCGACCGATGATCCCGTCGCCAAGGAGTTCGAGCCCATCGATTCTGGTAGCGAGCTCGAGGAAGACGGTACGTTCTTCTCTCTTCTGGCTTTGATTCTCTTTTCGGTAGCTGGTGAGTTCAATTTAGAAATTAGGGTTTTTTTTTTTGTGGAAATTTTGGGGGAAACTGAATGTGCCAATGAAAAATCTTAGCTTGTAATGCAAGCATCACGCTTTTGCTTCTTATATTATAATCTATGGAGTATTCTGCATCATTTTAGCAAACTACACAATGCTAATCATTAGCTTGTCTGTCGGTTTAAAGAGTTGATGTAAGTTTCTTATATTGGGTTTACCTAAAAGAGTACCAAATGCTTTTGATTTTGAGATGATGTGTAGATCTTAAGACAGCATTGGGGAAGCAAAGAAAAGATCGAAGCATCACGCTTTTGCTTCTTAGATTATTATTATCTATGGAGTATTATGATATCACTTTTTAGCAACTACAGAAGCTAATCCTGTAGCTGCAAATAAGCATGAATCTGCTTCTCTATCTGTTTGAAGAGTTGTTGCAATAATCTTTTATTGGGTTTGACTAATTGTACCAAATGATTTTGATTTGAGATGTGTAGATCTAAAGACAGCATTGGGGAAGCAAAGAAAAGATGGAAAGAGTGCTCCTTTACAGCCCCTTACTACTATGCAACGTACTCATATCAGACGCTTGGTTGAGAAACATGGTGATGACATTGAGGTTAGTTTGTTGTTTACTTCTCTAATGTTCTACCTGATTCAATCTATTTTTTTTTATCCCGGTTTTAGTAGTTGTCTCTTTCTAACTCCTACTCGTTTGAACGACAGTCCATGTACCGAGACAGGAAGCTAAACTCGATGCAGCATTCGGTTGCAACACTGCGGAAGCTATGCACAAGATATCTCATGTACAAGGATAAGAACCCTGTTTTGGTTCCATCCTGATGGATGATATATTATGTATCTCTCCTCTGCGCTCCATTTTTGTTATAATCTTACAACAACTTTGCAACAATATGTTTGTTTTTTTTATAAATCCAAAGATAGTTTTTCAGTTGTTCTTTTCTCTGTTAACATATGCAAAACTTGTAATAAAAGAAACCATATAGTTTTAACAAGCAAAGGTCACTCTGTAAACAAACACACACTCTCTCAGAGGCCTGCACTCTCTCACAGATGAAAGCAGATCACAATCAATATTGAGTATTTTTTTTTTTATTATTAGCTTATAATGAATCAAAACCAAGAATCTTCAAGTACAAATGTCTCTCTCACAAAATCTTAGTTGTTAAATTCCAGTGAAGCTTCGGCATTGATAATCCCAATACTCCTTGGCTTGCTGTAACCTCTCTGCTCTCTCTGTTTTACGCCTTTCTTCCCAATACTCCCGGCAGCTGCATGTATTTACAGGTTTAAAATCTTTTAGTTTAGTCCTTGTTCTTAAACGACGGGTTACAAAGACTTGCATTATAAGGAGTTTGGTTGTATATTTCTTTACCTTCGCTTAAGCAAGATACTGAGCTCGTCCAAGTGAACAGCACCTTTATAAACACAAACCTGTCATCGAGTGAGTGAAGAAGTACAGGGAGTCAGAACTAGAAACATGCAAGATTAGTAGACCAATAAAGACAGTGGAGAATGGGTCTTAATTAACCTCACGGCAAAGCGGGCATTTTTCAGACGGGTCTGCGGTTTTCAAGCCATCTACTACGTTCACTGATGCAGCAGAACAAGCACACATGTAGCAATATATGTGACCGCAGGTGAGAGATATCGGATCAAACACTGTGTCCTGTTTTTTTTTGCCATCAATTGTAACCCGTAAGTTGAAGAATATTTTCATACAAAAAGATTCATTTTATATACAAGATTCTTTCAATAGGATACTAAAAAGGAGTTAGTCTATGAAATAGAATCTGCAAGAGGAGAGTGGAATAGCACTTTGACACAACAGAGCTAAGACTTTATCATAATTAGGCTGATACTTAGTTCTATATTTCAGAATACTACCAAGTCAACTATTATTAGTTTATTTGACACTGAGATTCTTTCAAGTCATCATTGCTTACCAAGCATATTGAACAAGTCAAGTCGATGTCAACTTTGACAGAATCAGAAAGCTCGCAGGAAAGCAAAGGCTTTCCATCATCAAACATCAAAGAGCAACCATCAAACAGTGCAGGAGGAGAAGCCAAAACAGCTCCAGAGTAGTCCTTCTGAGACTCTTTCAGGTTGATGTGAAACGCCATAAGCTCGCATAGCCATGGTGACTGAAGGATTTCGATATGCATTTTCTGGACCTGTGTCTTAAACGCTTGTCCTTGGCTAGACTCATGAATCTGCATGAAACCAAAAAATATTATTATATATATTGAAATATAAAAGAAGTGTTGATTAAGATCTTTGGATGATGATTGATGAACCTTGTCGTATTTCTTGAGGATTTTTCTAATGGCGACGGAGTTGATGAGAGCGTAGCTAACCAAGTCTCTGCCTTGTTGGATCAAACCGAGATGGCTCCTTTTGCGATTCTTGTTGCCTTTGAACCAAGTAAGACACTTTTTGAAACGTGAAGCTAAATGTAACTCGAGAAGCTTCTGAGCATTCTCGTTAAACCATCCTACAACATCTTCCATCTCCTTCTGAAGCTCCGGGAAAAAAGTTCCATCACAAACTTCACAAAGACAAATAACAACATTTTTTGAGAGAAAAAAAAAAAGAAGAAGAAGAAAGGGATGATTCTCAGGGGGGAGGGGAAGAACAGTACCTGTGCATTCACGAGGACAGTTGTTACCATGTTGGTGATTGATTGAAGCAATCCGATGATCTCGTCTTCTGCATCTCTTGAGAATTTTCTTGAGCTTCTTGAATCCAACACCAGGTAGATTCTTCTTCTCCTTTTGTCCTTGCATGTACTCCTCATACTTCTTACAGAACTTCATTTTCTCACAAAAACGTAAAAATCAAATTAATAAACACACACGAAAAGGTTATAAGTTTAGATGACCATCAACAAATCTGATCAAGAAAACGAGTTTTATATCTTATTCTCTCTCTCTCTCTTGCTCTCGTGTTGGTTTTATAGAAGAAGAAAAAACAGAGGCGTGGCGTATTAATGAACAGAAGAAGAAGAAGAAGAAAAAGAAAGAAAGAAGGTGGTGATGTCGGCGGAAAACAAAACTAAAATGAAAGCAAAAGGTCAAAATGTTATTTTTTGGAACATATCAAAAAGTTTTAGAAGGTAGAGTAGTATTTGTGTTATTGGATGGAGTTCTTGAAATAATATTTGACGATTGGTTGATTTCTATTTCAGTTAATTCTCCTTTAATTTTGTTTTAACATTAATTATGTATTGACAGAGTCGTTACGATGTATTTAAAGAGGTGTATACATTTTAGCAATATGACCCACATTTAATACAACATCTCACATTCGATCTCTTTCTAAATGCCGCGTGGATGTGAATGTCTGGTTTCTGAGTAGGTATCCGATTTGTTGAAGTTATTACCATGAATTTTTGTTTCGGAAAATTTAGAAACCATATAAAACTAGTACTGTATAGTTGTAAGTTTTTGATCTACAATTAATAATAGGTGTGAGATATATTTTACAGTGTTAAGAATTAGTGCCATTATTATTATGGCCTCTTGCCTAAATTCTATTGAGTATTAGTAAAAGAAAAATTTAATTGCCTTCTTGGTGGGGTCAAATTAGCAACTAAAAAGGGATATCATAACATTTCAAGGAAGTTTAGATTGATTTGCATATTGCCACCAAATCTTTGCTTTTATCATTGTCAAGCCGCCCATTTTGTTTATTTTAACTTAATGACCCCATTAAGATTTTGTCAGCAAATCTTATTTTATTTTATTTGTTTCAATTTTCATAATTTACAATCTTTATAAATTATAACTCTACATATTTGTTTTTTGCTCATCATAAAATGTGATTTCTCTATAGCTTATAAACAAAAAATTAGAGGGATATGTACTTTTGCATTTTAAAAGGTTATAAATCCTTAGCTATACTGTTTGAGCCTTTGAGGTACTGTGAAGACATAGTATCATTGATTTGGCCAATTTCATTTTGGTGAATTGCAAGAAAGTATCCAAATTTTAATGAGGAATTATTGTAGAAAGTGTAATTATATATTTATTGTAAAATCTAAATAAACGTACATTAATTATTCTAAAAAAGTTGCAAAATATCTTCAAAAGATAACAGGAAAGAGGAACACCATTGATTTACTGCTAAAGTGCAATTTGTTTTATTCAATTGGAGTGGTTGTTGGTTGTGAACATTTAGGCCCAGTAAACAGTGAGATTAAAGTTTTCAAAAGAAAAAAACCCGAATAAAAGTTAGTCAAAAGATTTTCGTATTATATAGACAAAGGTTAGTGGCTTTAGCTTAGCATAGAATATATAGGGATCATTTTCCAATTTCTAAATTAAATAAACAAGGAACAAAGTGTACTAAAAGATTAATAATCAATCCGGTAAAATTCAGATTCGAAAAAAAATTAAAAAAAAAGGTTCTAATAAAGTACGTTGATAATAAGGGGTTGATATATCAACAAAGTAAATTAATCACAAGACATAAAATGTTGCTTCAGACGCAAGGCACACATCCACTGGATCCTAGGGATTATTTTAAACATAAAGTATAATCGTCGCTGACATTAAAATGATCAGATAGCTGAAGATAAAGCATGCGACCGATGGTGAAGTGTTCCTCCGAGGAAAGAAGAGAACCAGTGAGCAGAGAGTTTAGGGTATCTCTTTAGATGAGGATCCTTGAAGTCCACGTAATATAATCCATAACTCATGTTATACCCACCAAATATCTCATACAAATCCATCAACGACCACTGAAAATACCCTCTTACGTTTGCTCCTTTCCTGCTTTTGGGGATATATTGAATATTAGAGTTTTGACACATTCTTGGAACTTTTGTGCTAATCACTACGGTAGAAGTTACCTGAGTGAATGAAGCACTGCTTCAATGTGTGAGCTCAGATACTTAATTCTCGTAGTGTCCTCGAGTGATGAGCTGTGAGGAGTCACCTGACCTGTAACCGGAGAGAGAGAGCTAGAGACATGAACCGAGCTGAAATCTTAGAGAAGTAAAGAGAGAGAGAGAGGGATCACCATTCTCTGCAATGTAGATAGGAGGGTTGCCGTAGTTTTCTTTGATATACAACAGTACTTGTTGCAGACTCCATGGTGTATTCGCATACTGAAAGAAGCAAAATCACCCAGACATTATGTAACACCCCGATTTTTCCAAAAGAAAATAATAATAATAATCTCGTAAAATCTTAACGCCATTAATCTCCTAAAATAAATAAATTTGATAATGTTGATAAAAGCATAAAACCGAAAGTCTGAAATAATAAATAAACTATCAAAAATACCAATCCGGTAGCTATTACTCCTGCTGCTCAGTTTATTCGAACTTTTATTTGGGCTTATGGTGAATGGAGTTGGGTCTATGGGCTATTTTATTATGAGTTATTGTTAGTGGCACGCTGTTCTCCAGATAGGAGGTGACGGATGTCACACATTAGCCTCTCTCGCTCTCTTTAAGTGATCAGTACCTATGGAATATATGACAAACCTCATTACTGAACGATGTCTTTCCAACCACTGCAAGGTAAAATAAGAGCAATCAGTGAGCTACATCATTAGCTTTAATCCTCCACACAGTATCATATAACTTACGGGTCAGTTCCACGGCCATGTCTATGCTGAAATCATGGAGATTTTGTTTCAGAGAGGACGAGTTATCCTTGACGTAAAGTGCCATGTAATTTATCACTCCTACAAAATCGATTGCACCCTTAACTTGTTCAGACTCATCCTCTGTAAAAGCAGGTAATCTAGACCCAACTCTGGCCTTCATCGTCTCAGGATAATCTCCAAACACTAGTGGATGCAAGACCCTTACCAAAAAAAAAAAGGAAACTCAGTGATCAAAATATAGTAGAGGCTTTAACATTTTTTTTTGTTGAATATTGGAGGTTCACTGGTTCAGAGTCGAATAATCTCACTCAGGTCGAAACCACAGCATATAATATTAGTTTTGTCCCATCCGTTATTTGATTCTTTAAGCTTACCAACCAATAAAGAAGTCATTCAGTCTAGCTGTTGCTTGCTTATCCTCTGTCGAGTTAGTTAAAGGAGTAGCACCGTATGTGTATATGCTAATGCCTACCGATCCGTGTTGCTTTTGCTGTGTAATGAAGTGGAGATAGTGTCTTATTAGCTAAAGACAGTAGTAGTGCATATGGAAGACACAGAAGAGAAGAAGAAGAAGAACCTGGTACTGTTTCTTGTATAAGTTTTTGGCAGAAGCGTGTGCGAGCAACATATTGTGTACAGCAATGTAAGGCTCAGTGGAAGAGTTTCCTACAGAACAGTTAAGTCCAAATGGTGGAGAGCATCGACCAGGAGGTGTTATTCCCCGGTCATACCCTCCAAGTGCAAACACGTTGAGCTCGTTTATTGTAGTCCAATGCAACACTCTATCTCCAAACTCCTTGAAGCAAGTATCTGCATAAGCTGTGAAGTCTCTCCTACACTCATTTACAAAGAAGTTTGATATAGAATCAAAATCAGAAAAAAAGAAAAAAGGGAAGGTGAAGAAACGAGAATAATCAACAAAAGTTATACACGCTTTCTCGGCTGAGCCAACCTCCATACTCATCTTCTAAGACCTGTGGAAGATCAAAGTGGTGCAACGTAGCGTGTGGCTGGATTCCTGTTTTAGTTAAAGAAGTAGGAAACACCATTTTAGCCATGTAGCTACTTATAAAGAAGATCATTATACAAAGTGAATAACCATGAGTGATCAATTCATCAATAAGATTGTTGTAATATTGTAGCCCCTTAGGATTTACAGGTCCTCTTCCACCTGAAAATATAATCCAAATAACTATACTTGTAACATTGGTTATTAATGAATTAGTGGACAAACAACTATACTTGGTAAAAGCCTTGACCAGGATATGGAAAATCTGTAAGCATCCAAGCCAATGTCTACCATGAGCTTCACATCTTCCTGCAAACATAACAGAAAAATTTAATGCTTGAATACGTAATATAGAGAGATGTTATATGAGATAAGGGGACCTTGTATTTGTGATATTGGTCACATGCAACATCCCCTGTTGCTCCTCCAGAGTGTCCTGCAAATGAAACTCCAGCTTATGTGTACATCTCTTGTTAAAGTCTCTATAGAGAGAGAGAGAGATCAAGCGAGGGAATATAGTAGATAATAAAAACCTGCATGAGCAAAAACATCCCAAATGCTACGAGTTCTCCCTTCTTCCTCAGCAGCTCCTTCTACCTGTTTGTACATCATGGTCAATAGAGAAAACCACTGTTTTGTCTGATAGCTTCTGATCTTTCATCACAAACGTGAAAGGTGAAAATGTAATTTAACAAAATTCAGGGAAAAGGGGTTGAAGAAGAAGAAGAACCTGATAAGCTGATGTGCCAGAACCAAAGACAAAGCCTGGAGGGAAGTCACTTCTGCTGTACCCTTCTTCAAGGGATGAGACTTCGGTAAAAGCCAAAATCAGCAAAACAAAGAGCATGATGAGACTATTATTGTTCAATAGCTTCATCTCTCTCGTCTCGTTGCTGGAGTGTTCAGAGAAGAAGATTAAAACCTAGCAGAAACTTTGGCAAAGCAAGGACAGACAGATACACATGCGATTTTCTTTTTTTCTTTTGGACCGGTGGAAGAGTTGGTTTGCAACACGACATTTAATTGTTTGTTTCTACTACAAGTTTAATGAATAAGAGATCGGACAAAGATGTGGCTTTCACAAGTCCTAATAGTTTCCTTAATTTCTTATGTACACACATGTGAATTGACATGTGCCTTGTTGTGAAGAAACACCACACGCTCAAAGTTGAATCCTACACCCAATTAGTAAAACTAAGAGCATCATTATCCAATGGTTTTTTAGGACGGGGTTCTTATGGAAATATAAGAAACTGTTTCTGAAAAATCCTGGATATTACTCTACTGTTTTAAAAATCAGTCTAGGCCTCCTACTTGTCAAGAAATTGAATCTAAACAAACATTTTTTTAAACCGATTTTTTTAAAATATCAGTTTAGACCAGTGTTTTTAAAACCAAACCGATCCGATAGTTGGACCGGGTTCGACCATGAACCGGTCATATAGTCGGGTTGGTTCAAATAATTGGTTCGACCATGAACCGATCATATAGCCGGAATGGATATTAAAGTTATTAAACTGATAAAAACCATTAAAACTATCAAAAATTTATAAATCATCCATATAAACATAAAACTAGTTTATATTTAATAAACTATAGTCGGGTTGGTTCTAATAATTGGTTCGACTATGAACCGGTCATGTAGCCGGATTAGATATTAAGGTTATTAATTGATAAAAACCATTAAAACTATCAAAAATCTATAATTCATCCATATAAACATAAAACTAGTTTATATTTAATAAGTTTTATTTTTAAAATTTATTTATATTTTAATTATGTATTATATTTATTAACATTATTTTAAAATTTATATACTAAAAATATATTAAATCAGATTATTGAACCAGATTTGACCCGGTTGAATCATATTGAACCGTGACCCAAAACTTTTCCGGTTCAGCTTCCGGTCCGGTTTAAAAAACATTGGTTTAGACACTAATCAATATGAGTCAGCACAGCAGCCTAGCGGTTTCATGAACACTGAACAAAGCAGAGGAATCAGTCAGATGAGAGTGGATTGGAAAATGATACATGTAAAAACAACCACGTCTTGAAAGCCAATCAATGTCAACGATATATCAACCAAAACAACCACGTCTTGAAAGCCAATCAATGTCAACGATATATCAACCAAGAAACAACCCTTTTTTGTCACGACAACCAAGAAACATCCCAAAAAATAAGAATCTTGAAACACAAATAATGGCAAGATTTTCTAAATCGTGTGGTCATCAAATCAACTTCTGTAGCAAAGTTCACGGATGTCCGACGAGAACCACAGATTCTATATTGCCATTATCCAATGGGCCAATTTAGTTTTACTGAGATCCCCATACAATATTGCGATCCAATGTCTCCAGTGTTATCCATCTATCAGTAACGCAAATTAACGGGTACTATATTTAGGTCTGGGGCATGGATGGGATATCCGGGTTATTGAATATATTTGTGATTTGATTCGTATGTCATGGATATCTAATTTTCCGATTTGCTTTGCTTCGGAAAAATACGGATATTCGGAAAAACGGATATCCAAAAATAAATAGATATTTATGGATATTTACGAATAATTACGAATATTTAATCTGTTTTGATCAATACAAATAATCTTAATATTTGATACAAATTTATTTTGTAAAATATTATTTTGTATGATACAAAAGATAAAAAATAAAAAGAAGCAGTGAATTTACATATTTTGTAAAAAAATTTTAACTTAGTTAATTATTATAATAACATAAGACTAAGAAAAAATTTATAGTTGTCATGAATATTTTCTCTTCCTAATACTTTTATATAAGTAATAATGTGAATATAACTTTTCAAATCATATGCTAAAATAATAATTATAAAATTTTGTACATTTAAAATTTTAAATACAATCAATATATTCATATTTATATATTGCCGGATCGGATTGGATATCCGTTTTCCAAAATTTTAGTATTTGTGATTTGATTCGATTTTAACAGATATTTATTTTTAGTATTTGCTTTGCTTCGATTCGAAAGTTTACGGATATCTAAAATTTTCGGATCGAAGCGAAACGAATAACGAATCTAATCAAATTTAACGAATAAAATGTTCAGTCCTAACTATATTATAAGCAAGTCAAGGAAAGCAAAGTCTCGATTCCAATGTTTTCTCATAGCTCTTGAGTAGAAACAACTGTGTGTGTTTTTTTGTCGTCTAAACAATTGTGTTTAACCCAAAGATATTCCACCCACATTTTCTAGTCGATGGTTGTACGTATTTCCATATCTATGAAACAAAACCATTTTCTTCTCTAATTTTTTTTTAAAAGATAATTTGAAAAGATTAGAAACAGCATATGAATTATGAATCTAATTATTTACATGCAATTTTTAATTATTATTTCCAAGTTGTTAGTTTAATTTCCACAATAAAGATTAGGTAGATAACTACCATTCCACTGTACCAAACATCTTACTAATCACCATTGGGACTCTCCTAACACTTGAAAGACTAGTGGGTAACAACCATATTCATTCTTAATACTATATAAACTAAGTACGGACAACATATATGTTGCAATAACAAAGCTCAAAACCAAAATGGGTATTCCTGATCCTAGCCCTATCTGCTGCACAGTGAACCGAATTCCACGGAGTGATGAGCCTCATCCCCCTTCACCTATCAACCACCCACCGCCACCAACGCCACCGCATGGTGGGGCTCCTCCTCCTCCACCTATCCGCATGCACCCACCGCATCCAGAGCCTCTCCCTCCTCCTCCACCTATATATCTGCCTGCACCCACCGCATCCAGAGCCTCTCCCTCCTCCTCCTCCTCCTCCTCCTCCAGGACCTAGCTACCTAGTTTTCAAGACCTTCACATCCACCTGGATCACCATATTAAGCCATGCATGCATGACTTGTATGTCTAGTTAAGTATGCGTGTAGAAAATAAACTTCTACTGTTGGTTTATGGGAGACGTACGTACGTGGTCTTTAGAATTGATTGTCGCAATAAGCTCCTATTGTATAGGAGTAGTGCCATTTAGCTAGTCAAGAGAGTTTGTTTCAAAGCTCAGATCTAGTTTTCGCTTCTTTTCTCCGGCCGGTCCCTTTGGCGGTGTCGGGAACCTCCGTGTTCTCCTTTCGTTTCTCTGCTGTTTCTCTCCTTTCTAATCGGTCTTTGCTATCTACTCTGGATCTCGTTTAGCTGCTTCTTTCTCCTCTTCTACTCGATAGATCTGTGAGAAGAAGCTTTGGTGCTATGGGCTTTGGTGTGGTGGCGATTTAGGCAAGGGTTTGCGGTAGAGTCGGCTTCGTGGGAGGTTGGTGCTTTCAGATCTGTTGCTGCGGTAGCTTCGTGGAGCTGGCGGTACCAAAGTGGTGGAGAGGTGTGTGCTTGGGATCGGCGTCGCTCCTTCTCTCGCTTGCTCAGCTCGTCAGCCTCCCTCGGTTTTCGCAGATCTAGGGTTCGGCCTGAGCGTGGCAGCGTGGCGCTCTGTCTTCCTCGGCTAGGGATCCGCTGTTGGTTCTCACGGTGGAGTGCGTGTGAGGAGCTCGTCCCTCGGAGTTGTCGCTGGCGGGGTGGGTTTCTGTGGCGGCGTGGCGAACCACAAGCGCATCCGCGTCTCTTTGTGGTTTCCGTTTCCGGCGGTTTGGTGTAGAGCGGTGGCATCGTGTTGTCTCTTTCTCCCCAATAAATCGTAGGTTCTCTCTCGACTTCGGCGATGTCTGTGTGTGGTGGCCTTCCGGTTTGGAGGTTTGGATGACTTGGCGCTCATCTTCGAGGCGGACACGGGTATGGGGCCAATCTACCGGTTCGTGCTCTGGGCTTAAAGCAGCCTGCTTCATTCAACGGCTGCATTAGGCAACTTTGCTTTCTCTCCCTTCAGTCAAGGCAATGCTATGTATTCGATGTTGTGCGTGGTTGGGGTCTCCTCCGTTTTTTCAATCTCCGTTCTTTGTTGTTGTGTTTAGATTTAATTTTTCTGCAAATCTACCTCTTGTGATCTTTGTAAATTCTGTCTAAAATGAAAATGGTAATAAACTTAACATTTTTACCAAAAAAAAAAAAAAAAAAAAAAAAAAGAGAGTTTGTTTCAAGTTGTTAAAAGGCTTTGAGCCTTTGAGGTACTGTGAAGACATAGTATCATGATTTGGCCAATTTCATTTTGGTGAACTGCAAGAAAGTGTCCAAATTTTAATAAGGATTTATTGTAGAAAGTGTAATTATAAACGTACACTAATTATTCTAAAAAAAGTTCCAAAATATCTTCAAAAGTTAACAGGAAAGAGGAACACCATTGATTTACTGCTCAAGTGCCATTTGTTTTATTCAATTCGAGTGGTTGTTGGTTGTGAACATTTAGGCCCAGTAAACAGTGGGATTAAAGTTTCAAAAGAAAAAACCCAAATAAAAGTTAGTCAAAAGATTTTCGTATTTTATAGACAAAGGTTAGTGGCTTAGCTTAGCATACAATATATAGGGATCATTTTCCAATTTTCTAAAATAAATAAACAAGGAATAAAGTGTAGTAAAAAATTAATAATCAATCCGGTAAAATTTAGATTCGACGAGAAAATTTAAAAAAAAATGGTTTTAATAAAGTACGTTAATACATAATAAGGGGTTGATATATCAACAAAGTAAATTAATCACAAGACATAAAATGTTGCTTCAGACGCGAGGCACACATCCACTGGATCCTAGGGATTATTTTAAACATAAAGTATAATCGTCGCTGACATTAAAATGATCAGATAGCTGAAGATAAAGCATGCGACCGATGGTGAAGTGTTCCTCCGAGGAAAGAAGAGAACCAGTGAGCAGAGAGTTTAGGGTACCTCTTTAGATAAGGATCCTTGAAGTCCACGTAATATAATCCATAACTCATGTTATACCCACCAAATATCTCATACAAATCCATCAACGACCACTGAAAATACCCTATTACGTTCGCTCCTTTCCTGCTTTTGGGGATATATTGAATATTAGAGTTTTGACACATTCATGGAACTTTGTGCACTTACTATAAGTAAAATTTACCTGAGTGAATGTAGCACTGCTTCAATGTGTGAACTCAGATACTTAATTCTCGTCGTGTCATCAAGTGTTGAGCTGTGAGGAGTCATCTGACCATTCTCTGCAATGTAGATAGGAGGGTTGCCGTAGTTTTCTTTGATATACAACAGTACTTGCTGCAGACTCCATGGTGTATTTGCATACTGTATGAAAGCAAAATCACCAAACATTAATCTCTCTCTCAAGTGACCACTTAGCGGAATTTATATTACAAACCTCATTATTGAACGATGTGTTTCCAACGACTGCAAGGCATAATAGAGCAATCAGTGAGCCACATCATTAGCTTTAATCCTCCACACAGTATCATAAAACTTACAGGTCAGTTCCACAGCCATGTCTATGCTGAAATCATGGAGACTTTGTATAAGAGAGGACGAGTTATCCTTGACGTAAAGTGCCATGTAGTTTATCACTCCTACAAAATCGATTGCACCCTTAACTTGTTCAGACTCATCCTCTGTAAAAGCAGGTAATCTAGACCCAACTCTGGCCTTCATTGTCTCAGGATAATCACCAAACACCAGCGGATGCAAGACCCTTAACAAAATAAAAAAATAAAAAACTCAGTAATCAAAATATAGTAGATGCTTTAACATTTGATTCTTTAAGAGACTTACCAACCAATAAAGAAGTCATTCAGTCTAGATGTTGCTTGCTTATCCTCTGTCGAGTTAGTTAAAGGAGTAGCACCGTATGTGTATATGCTAATGCCTACCGATCCGTGTTGCTTTTGCTGTGTAATGAAGGGGAGATACTGTCTTATTAGCTAAAGACAGTATTAGTGCATATGGAAGACACAGAAGAGGAGGAAGAAGAAGATCACCTGGTACTGTTTCTTGTATAAGTTTGTGGCAGAAGCGTGTGCGAGCAACATATTGTGTACAGCAATGTAAGGCTCAGTGGAAGAGTTTCCTACAGAACAGTTAAGTCCAAATGGTGGAGAGCATCGACCAGGAGGTGTTATTCCCCGGTCATACCCTCCAAGTGCAAACACGTTGAGCTCGTTTATTGTAGTCCAATGCAACACTCTATCTCCAAACTCCTTGAAGCAAGTATCTGCATAAGCTGTGAAGTCTCTCCTACAGTAATCATTACAAAGAAGTTTGATATAGAATCAAAATCAGAAAAAAAAAAGGAAGGTGAAAAAAGAAGAATTAATCAAAAAAATCATACACGATATCTCGGCTGAGCCAACCTCCATACTCATCTTCTAGGACCTGTGGAAGATCAAAGTGGTGCAACGTAACGTGTGGCTGGATTCCTGTTTGAGTTAAAGTAGTGTAAACACCATTTTAGTCATGTGGCTAGTAATAAACAGGCTTGATATACAAAATTAATAACCATGAGTGATCAATTCATCAATAAGATTGTTGTAATATTTTAACCCCTTAGGATTTACTGGTCCTCTTCCACCTGAAACATAATCCAAATTAAATGTATAAGAAAGAATTTTCATATAATCGAATGATTGTAAAATTGGTTATTTTAATGAGTGCAAGGACATATAACTACTATACTTGGTAAAAGCCTTGACCAGGATATGGAAAATCTGTAAACATCCAATCCAATGTCTACCATGAGCTTCACATCTTCCTGCAAAACAAATTGGTTGGTGCTAATGAGATCAAATCTGTCACACGTAACCAGAGAGAGAGAGATGTTATAGTAGATGCGAGAAGGGGACCTTGTATTTGTGATATTGGTCACATGCAACATCCCCTGTTACTCCTCCAGAGTTTCCTGCAAATGAAACTCCAGCTTATGTGTACATTTCTTGTTAAAGTCTCTATAGAGAGAGAGAGAGATCAAGCGAGGGAATATAGTAGAGAATAAAAACCTGAATGAGCAAAAACATCCCAAATGCTACGAGTTCTCCCGTCTTCCTCAGCAGCTCCTTCTACCTGTTTGTTCATCATGGAGACAATAAAAACACTGTTTTATCTGATAGTTTATGATATATTTCATTGCACTCATGAAAGGTGAAAATGTAAATGTTACAGAATTCAGGGGAAAAAAAAGGGTTGAAGAAGGTGAACCTGATAAGCTGATGTGCCAGAACCAAAGACAAAGCCTGGAGGGAAGTCACTTCTGCTGTACCCTTCTTCGTCAAGGGATGAGACTTGGGTAAATGCCAAAATCAGGAAAAGAAAGAGGATGATGATGAGACTATTATTGTTCAATAGCTTCATCTCTCTCGTCTCGTTGCTGCAGTGTACAGAGAAGAAGATTAAAAACGTAGCAGAAACTTTGGTAAGCAAAGGACAGATATACATACACATGCGATTTTACTTTTTTTACTTAATTTGTCCGTGGAAGAGTTTGGTTGCAACACGTTGTTTGTTTTTTTATGCAGTCGGTCCATTTTGGCGTAACGATGAAGATCATCAGACAAGATGTGGCTTTCAAAAGTCCTCCTAATAGTTTCTTTACTTTTTGTTATGGACGACACACATGTGAATTAACATGTAGCTTGTTCTGAAGAAACACCACACACTCGAGGTAAAAACAGAGGAGAGCGGATTTGTACGGGGGGAATTAACCACAAGATATTAATCGAATAGGTGGGCCTAAAGCCCATTGGGTCTTAAATTGTTTTAAAACCTCTCCACTAAATTGAAAACCCTAGAGACGCCGTTTATATTCCGTCTCTTTAACCTTTCACCCCCAGTTGTTCAGCGGTTAAGCGTAGAGTTAGAATTGGCGTAGAAAGAGAGAGAGAGATGGCTCGAGGAGGAGTGGCGAGTGCGAAGAAGAAAGGAGTGGCGTTCGTAATCGACTGCTCGAAACCAGTGGATGATAAGATCATGGAGATCGCCACCCTTGAGAAGTTTCTTCAGGAACGAATCAAGGTCGGAGGCAAACCCGGAGCTCTCGGTGACGCCGTTTCCATTACAACCGCCAAGGGAAAGATCACCGTCACCGCCGATTCCAACTTCTCCAAACGGTAACTTGTCCTTGAAGCATTCATTTATCTATTGGCGTGCATCCGAAGAAATTTAAAGACTCTACTTAATCTATTGAAGCTGGTTTTGAATTGCATTGATATGTGTGTTTTGGATCTTTAAAAAAAAAATAAGGTACTTGAAGTATCTGACGAAGAAGTATTTGAAGAAGTACAATGTCCGTGATTGGCTCCGCGTGATTGCGTCGAACAAAGACAGAAACCTTTATGAGCTAAGATACTTCAACATCGAAGATGATGCAGCTGCTGAGGAGGAAGATTAAGAGCACACTGTTCTTCTTCATTTCTTTTTTTCATATTATTATTATCCGAGACTTTTGGTGTTATTTTTGAATGGTTTGATGTTTGAATTTAACGAACGAGTGATGTGGATGACTAAGATTCATTTTACACCTCTGATACAAAGAACATTTGATAACCACTCGATTGGGACCGGATATTTTTCTTAGCCTGGGTTGGTCCGACGTAAATTTTGATTTGACGTCTCTATTTAGTCAAAAAAATATCCTAAAATATAAATAAGCAGCGATATATCCTTTATTGAGGTGCACAAAATAAAATCTGATATATCATCTTTAATGTAAATATGTGTAGATTTGATATATAAAATTTGTAAATATGCGTATTTTTAACTTAAAATATTAATTTTTTTTGAGATTTTAGTCTTGGCATATTATAACAAAAAGTCGATTTTTCGACCAGCCATACAGAACCGTGTAAAAACAAATTAAGTGTAAAATTACGAGTCACGATTATTAATCAATTGGATAATTACAATTTTAAATCCCCTAAAAATCCAGTTAAAAGAAGCAGAAAATAAAAAATAGGGTGAAAAGCCTAGATTGACGCAGCCATTCATCTCTCCTTTCCTCTATATAAACCCTCCTCCCCCTCTTCCTTTCTCCTCATCCCACAGAGCAATTTGCAACTCAAGCAAATAGAGAGAGAGAAGAGAAAGAGGTGATCAAGTTTCTTCTGCTAAGATCAAAGTTTCTCACCTCACAATGGCTCGCTCTCTCTCTACCGCTAAGACCCTCTCCGTCATCGTCGCCGGAGAGTTCTCCAACGCCATCTTCAGGTAACAGTCTTTTGCAAAGCGTATGTATGGCTCTTTTTCGTCGGTGAAACTAAATAGTGACGTTTTTTGGGGTTCGTTTCAGACGAGGGTTCGCCGTCGCAGCCGACACTGCGTTGCATGGGAGCGTTGCGAGCGGCGGAACAACCGCTTCTGCCTCGGTGATGAAGAAGAATGTTGGGGAAGAGTCTAGCGAGAAGGCGCCGTGGATCCCAGACCCTAAAACCGGTTACTACAGACCCGCTACCGTTTCCCAAGAGATTGACCCGGCGGAGCTACGAGCTGTTCTCTTGAACAACAAGCAATAAATTACTTTCGCTTATAAGATAATTATGTTTATGTTCTTTAACCCTATGTTTTAAGGGTAAAGAATTAAGAAAACGGGTCATGATCCTTTGCGGTGAACACCCCCATCTTATTCTGTTGCGAGTTTTGTAGCGATCCTTTTTGATCCATCCTAATAAGTTATAAAAAGCGTTCCATATTATGAAGTTTTTTACTATGCTAAAAACGTTACATGAAGCTATCTAACAGAGTTAGAAACTAACTTGTCTGAAAACCCCATTGAATAACAATATTTTTCGTTGAACAAGTCTATAAAATCATGTGGTTGGTAAAACAAAACCGGAAAATCACAAACGTAATCAGATCGTTTTTACTAATGCTGGAACGTAACTATTTAGTTAACTACTACAAATGGTCCTTAGTCTTTACAGATGATGATGATGAAATATATATGGTTAAGATCGCTAATATTATGGCTAGCACGATTTCTTGAAGCCCAAGATTTAACTACCTACAAAGATTCTGCTTATTCTCTCCGTATCAGGCCACCGTCTTGTTTTTTAATTAAAACAAAATAGAATAATATCCAGAAAATGTCATATGTTAGATATTTTTAACATTAACGAATCTAAGTGATAATAGGATTCAACCACCTGGCAAGTCATGTTGCAGTAGGAGAAATGGTGATCATAGAAATAATAAATGAACTTAATGCAATTGAAAATAAGAAGACGAGAAAGCTCTAACTTGTGAGCCTCGTATAATTACTTTCGCGTTTGAAAAAGACCACATAACTTACGTGCTTATGGTTGAGAGGTAGTGGCTCAAACTAAATCCCAAAGGCCAATTTGCGGGGAAAAAACGACGTAAGGACAGTTTGTAACCTCGCAATCGCAACCAATTGGCATTTCTTAGGCTAACAAGAGAAAAATATCAGGTTGTTTTTCCATCACAATCTAGAAATTTTTTTAATTATACCAGAAAGATAAATGTTTAACAATTTCAAAAGTCGTTAGAATCATCAAAATACTAAATACACGGAGGAACAGATTGGTCTGATAAAACTGGCCAGAACTTTTTAAAGGGGAAAACAGGCAAACCGGTTTTGTGCATATGGGTCAAAGTCAAACTGTTAATCAAACATGTAAACCGGTTCTCAACCCGAATAAAGACCCAAGTTCAACTGGGATAAGCTTAATATCCAATATATCTGTTGAATCCTAAATCCGATAATAGGTTTCAGACTATATTAATCAGATAATAAGAGAGGGTTAATGGGACCAAAGGTTTGTTTTAATGAAGACTAAAATACAAACTATATGAGAATACAAAAAAAAAAAAAAAAACTCGTCATCGTAAAAACTAACTCGTCGCCAATTTTTTTTCTTTCTATTTCTCTCTTCGTTTTTTTTTCTATATCCCTCTTCTCAGCTTCGGATTTCCTTTTATAAACACTCGTTTTGTGGAGAAATCTTGGTCCGTCATCCTTGTTTTCTGACTCGTAACAGTGTCCGGCGGAATTGTTAATAGCTAGGTTCGGTGATGTAATAGAGGTTTCGGTCCATCTTTGTTTCTGACATTCGATAGCGTGTGTCAGATCGTCCTGACGAGCTGGTGAGTCGGCTGTCTCGATGTGACCGAGTTCGTAATGGGCCAGGCTTCCTTCTCGGGCTTTGTCCACATAATTGGGTCGAGTGAACTCCTAGGTCGTGATGCTAATCGGGCCCATATCCAACAATATCTTGATGCCATATCATGCCACCAATAAATTACAGAAAAAAGACTATATCTCAGCTTTATATTCAAGTTAGTGTTTCCAGATTCCTGGTACCTTTGATGGAGGAAATTATCCATATTAAAGTCTTTGATGAAGAAGATGCGATCATGTCAATGGTAAAGAATCTTGAACCATTCGTTACTGAATTAGCAAGAGCTCACGAATCTGAATCACAAACCAATACAGGTCAAGAACCCACTGATCTCTGAAAAAAGAAAAACTCAATTTGATTCATCTTTAAACCAGAGAAACTCTATCAAACTGTTGTTTTCATTCACCTGAAGTCTAGCATACCAAAAGACTATACTTTCAATCCATCCTAACTATCTACCCTAACGAAGCTCATAACTAATCAAAAACAAGCAAAGGATCTAACATTCCTCATGGACATCCATAGGATGCAACAACACTCAAAACCATTGATCAACCAGAAAACTAAAATAAAATTCCTCAATGTACTTTTTATTGCTTGTAAGTACAATACATCGGTTGATTGATCCCATGAACAGAGACAACACAAATAATTGATGAATCAAAGAACCATAATAACAAGAGCCTCCAAAGAGTTCAGGTTCTGTAAGAAAAAGTCCCCTCATTCAAACGGAAGAGACAAAAGGGTTTCTTCCCAAATTCTCCGTTTTCGATTTCAATCCGACGCAATCGAACCCGCATCCACACTGCGGCGACTCGTAAAACTCTTCGATCGCGAAGTTCGCCGACGTGATCCCGACGGAGAACTCGAGCTCGTCTCCGTTCCTGATAACCTCCACGATGTTGAGCCACAAGAAGAGGACTTTCACCTTCACGCCGGTAAGCTTGGTGATCTTGTTCTCCGATATGTAGCCGGATATGGTCGATTTGTAATCCAGCTGGTAAGACCACCTCCATCAATGGTCCTAAAGGAGGGGTTCTAAAGAAAATGAGGCAAAAAATAAATGAAAAAGGCAAAAAATAGGAAGGAGCGGTGCTAAACATGGGCTTTTAAGAAATGCTAAGGAACCCTTACGTGTCTCTTCCTCCTTCGATCTCTGTCTCTCTTTTCCCTGTCTCTCTCTTCGACTCTTCGTCGATCAATGCCAACCAATCTCCATCACCATCAAGGTCTAGTAGAAATCGGCGGCGACCAGTACCAAGCGGCGGCGTTCGATTCTCAGGTGAGGAGACCCAGGAAAGATATGAGCGAAGCGGGTGAGATCCAATTGGGTATTGAGAATTGGGGAAACCGATCATGGAGGGGATGAATTGGAAGGTAGGTTTAGGGATTTCAGTAGAGAGGATTTGGAGAGTCCGGTAAAGGACGAGTCTTTGGTGAGAGACGGTGGTGGTGGGTTTTACGGAATTAGTGGTGGAAACAGAGAGTTCGAGTGTTTGTCGGAGCCGGAGGGGATTGGTGGTGGAAGAGGAAGAAGCGGTGAAGAGTTGGGATGGAGGACAAGGAGATGGAGATGATTGGGATAACGAAAGTGAAGACGATCTGCATATAGTGTTGTTGTATGACGAAAACGTCATGATCGGAGCTGATAAAAGATCAAGGATGGAAAATAACGAAGATGATGATGACGATGGGTATAGCACTCATCATGAGTATCATCCATTTCATTTTCAATTTAAGGTCAGTGTCAATGCAACAATGTTGTCACTGGTTAGATTACTTTGTGGCCGAGTTCATTTACTCTATTCTCTAATCATTGACCGTTGGTACCGGTTTTGCTCACAGGGAATTGGAAATGGATTTCCATTAGAAGCTGTGGTGACTACACCAGAGATTGCGAGTGTTTTAGCTACAAAGATTCAGTTCAACACTTTTGGTGGGAACCCGGTGTGTTCAGCTGGTGGGCTTGCTGTTCTAAACGTTATTGACAAAGAGAGACGCCAAACACATTGCGCTGAAGTTGGTTCACACCGTATTCAACGTTTGAAAGATCTGCAGAAAAGACATGATAGTACGTAAACAAACAATAAACGCCAATGCATCAAATTGAGTAACGAGAATCTAACTCTTTCTTGTCTCTATGAAGAACTTGGCATTCTCGTTGGAAAAGGAGGGCTTCATGGGAATGTTTTCAGGATAAAACCACCAATGTGTTTCACCAAAGATGATGGAGGTAAAATTCATATATAAATATTTGCTCTTAACATTCTTTTTTGGGATAACGACAGTGAAGATTATACAGCTACTGGTTCTAATTCATGGTTTTCTGTTGGGTTTGCAGCTCTGCACAAATCAGAAGCATACAAGCATTTGATGAATGATGAAGACAGAGAACATGAAGTGGCTGAAAGTGTTTAACAAGTATGATCTCTACGACAAAAGCAAAGTTCGTATAAACGTGGAGGAAGTGAAGCCATACTATATCTCCCTTATTAACAAGGTTTGTATATTCTATATATACAAAATGTGAATTCAAGTTTCATGTTTACAATCATTCAATTTTAATATATATAAATATATATATATTTTTTTATTAAAGAACCCCTATGGGGTCCTCCCATTGGAGGAGGAAAAAATTATTTCCACTAACCTAAGTCCTTAACTTTATTTACTTATAATTTAATCACAAGTACCCATTTGAGGTCCTAATGGATGGAGTTGCTCTAAGAGCCCTGGAGAGCGAAACTGCACGACTTGTCGAAATACGCGTGGAATTTCCCCGTGGATTCGTCCAGATCGTACGACAAGACTCCTTTGGGGAGAATCCCCACGGGAAAGTTGTAGCTTTGGAGGAGCGAATACGCCGTTGGAGAATCGTCAGCTGTGGAGGCGGTGATGATCGGTGGAGCAACGCCGAAGAGGAGGAAGAGAAACGAGGCGGTTAAGATCGGAAACAGAGACATGGGTCCTTTCAATCCGAATCTCTAGGAATCTGAGCAAACAAGACTGATCAGGATTTGAAGTTTATCCCGTTTTCAGACAGTTTCTCGGGAAGGAAGGATGAAGAAACGAAAGACGTGACAGAGTTTAAAAGCTGGCCCATGTGGAAATATCTAACAGACCAGTAAACGACGCCGTCCTTACCAAACAACTTGACACATGTCATCGGAGAGCACATGAGGTGTCCTTTTGGATTGTTAGGATAATTACCAAAGTGATTAACATGCCGTCATAAAATTAACAACAAAACAATTATGTTTCAATCAAAACATATAATTACAGAATTGTGTAATCAAATATCAATAAATTAATATTTTAGCAATGAAAATGATATATGTGCAATTATTCCAAATGAATCGAAACTATATTAAAATGGGCAAATGAAGCCCTCTTAAGGCATCCACCTTAGATTGGACTGGAAATTCAGTTAATAAGATTGCATCATTTTATCCACGTCATTTAATAGTTTATTCGGGTTGGGCTTTTGTTGTTTTTGGAATTAGACTTTTGCTGTATTTGGCCTGTGTGATCTGTCCGGGTTGGGTTTTTGTTGTTTTTGAAACTGGACTTTTGCTGTGTATGGCCTGTCTGATCTGTTCGAATTGGGTTTTTGGCAGTGTTTGAAAACGGACGGACGGCCGGTCGAACCGGTCCGGCAACTTTCGTGAAGAAGCGGTTCGGTTCGCTTTAAAACCGGTTAAAACCGGTAAAACCGGTTAAAACCCGGTAAAACCGGTGACCCGGGTCAACTTTAAAACCCGGTTCTAAAAAATTAACATATAAATAATGTTTTTTCAATTGTTTTAAAATTTAATATTTCATAACTAATGTTTAATTATCATTATTTAAAATATTTTTTTATTTTATTCAATTTTCTTAAGAAAAAAAATATGAAAAATCTCTTTTTGGGTCTCATAACTATTCTGATTTTCCCATATTCATAAGATTGAGATTTTACTTGTAAAAATAAATAAATATGGTAATTTTTAATTATAAATCCTTTAATTTTATCAATTTCAATTTACATAGTATTCACTTGTTCACTTTATATATAGCTAGATTTATGTTTCTTGTTTATTTTTCATTTAATAAAAAGAATAGAAACATGTTATATGTAAGTAATTTTAGATCCATATAGTGTAAATATATGATTATTTACATTTAATTTTTAAAAATATAAAACCGGTTCGACCGGTTGAACCGTTCAACCAGTTAACTGATGAGCGCACAGTGCGTTATCGGTCCGGTTTTCAAAACATTGGTTTTTGGGATTGGATTTTTGCTGTGTTTGGATTATTTGTAACTAGTTATCAAAGTTAAGTATTAATATTGGTGATTTTGTTCATACGCGCAAAAATTTGTAATTTAAATCGGAAATTAAACTTATGTGTATTATTACAATCGTAGAAGTTTATATGGTGAGGAATCTGGATTAATATTCAGTTAATATTCCAGATTAATATATACGAGATTTCACAGGTGAGGAATCTGGATTAATATTACAAAAGTTTGATGAAATTAACTCTTCCAATATAAACAGATTATCTACGTTAAAATGGTTTTGTCAATTTTGTCTCAGTCATTACAATTTCTGCAGTTTACATAATCAATACTTTGATTTGGTAATGTAATTTATTTATTGGATGGTAATTAAGGTTGAATCAGCTCCTTTTAATGGAGCATGCAGATATCTGGAATTCTTTGCCGTACTGTGAAAGAGAGTTTATGAGACTATGGAACAGTTGTCTTCGGCAATGGAAACTGAGATTATAACATCCAGCCTAGAAAAATTGGGCATCATCACCTTCCCTAGACCATGGTTTATCCAAACAAGTGCGTTTATGGAATAAAATATCTCAAAGTTTATGACAGCAAATATGTTACGTTTCATTACAAAACATCTCGTTTGGTTTTATTTTTTTTTGTTGAGGTTTTCAATTTATATTTATAGGTTTTGGCAGATAAAGAAATGTTTGTATCAATGATATTATAAGGGTGAAGTTAAAAAAAAATATCTTGATATATCTGATATTTAAACTTATTTGAGTAATAGTGCTAAGTTGTTTTATTCAATGAGGCCTTACACCCTCATCAAATTCTCCACGACAAAGAACAAAGGCAACACAATATCACAATTTTCTTCACTCACAACTGTCATGTCCGTGATTAAAGATAACCAGCTTGCCATTGACTCTCAGAGGTTCAGGTTCTATTTGTTTGAAGACTTCAAAGCAAACACTACAAGAAAACACAAGATTAACGACGGCTGAATTCCTCGTGAATTCGTCGTTAATGAGGCATTACGAGGAAATAGCGAGGAAAAACGTTTGGTCGTTAAACGTTCGTCGTAACGCGTATTTCCTTGCCAATTCCATGTCAATTAGCGAGGAACAGTTTTCGTCGTAAAGACCAAGTACAATAATTCGTCGTAAAGATCACGTAACCTTTCCACGTAAGAAACTCGCTATGTTTCCTCGTAAAGACCACGAAAATTTTCCTCGTCAATCCCACGTTAATTTTCCTCGTCATTTCCACGTAAACTTTCCACGTGAAAGACACGTAATGTACTCGAAAGTTAATCCTCGTAAAGACCACGTTAGACTTACCAAGTTATTTCCTTGTGAGTTTTAACGAGGAATTTACTTCGATTTTTATATACAGAATTAAAAAAAAATATAATTAAAAAAATATTTATAATTTTAATTATAATTATAAAATTTGAATTAAAAAATACACAACCAATAAAAAGAAAAATATATTTATTCATAAATAATTAGAATTTATATTTACAACGAATAAAAAGGAAATAAAAAACTAAAGCTCGTTCATCGCCCGGTAGAACTCATCACTCATCCTCTCTACATCCGCCTCGTTATGGGCCTCGCTTGTCGACTCGCCTGGAATTGGATTTTGTCATCGCAAGTTCCTCAACAAGGACTCCCATTCCGGATTTGTGGCCGCAATGACGTCCAAGAAACCCTCGACTACACCCTGTCGAGCTGTGAACGCAGATGTTGTCGAGGCCAATTCGTTACGCAGCTGAGTGACCTCGTCTTCCCGTCTCTGACCATAAGACGATGTCGCTCTCGGAACATCGTTGACGGAACCAATTCCCAACGTACGTCCCTTTTCCTTAGGGACAATCTTAAAAACCAAAAAAAAATTATTGTCAGTAAAAATTTAAAGTTAAATTAAATGAATAATTTAAAAATTATAATTTTTTAAAATTTACCTCCTCGTAAACCCTATCCACTTCAATCGTGGATAAGGTGACGGTAGTCCGTCGATAGGCTCTTTGTGTCGGTGGTGCGGCTCTTGAACCCGGTCAGCAACTTCATTGAAGATTTGCTCGGACCTAGGATCTACGAATCGATCTGACTTGTTCTTGTGGGTCTTCTCGTAAAGTTCCATAAGAGTCGGGAGCTGTCCCGTCTCTTTGGCCTACAAAACATTTTAGAGAGTTAGTATATATAAATATATTATATAAAAAAATTAATTAAATTCAATATTTAATTACGTACCATCTCCAAACGGATAGCGTGGGGTTTTGGCCCGTAGAGTGAAGCATCGGCCCGTGACCGTGCTCATCTACCGTGTTACGGAGGCGAGCAAGCTCGGCGATTCTTATGGCGTCAGGAGTTTCCCAATAACGGATGAGGCCATCCCACACCTCCGTGGTGAGCTCAGCGGGTTTACCACGGTCATATCCCTTCACTATCCAGTCCCCCTTCCAGTTGGAGACCGTGTCCAACAGGCGAGCTTTCACCTTACTGTTGAATGCTTTCCTCACCTTCTCATTGACCCCCAAAGACCAATGATAATTTTGCTGTAACAGAAAAAAAAATAAGTTAATAATTAGTATTAAAAAAATTTGAAATATAAATTAAAAAATAATAGTATATATATATCTACTAATAATAGGAATCTCAATTAATTCCAAAGGTTGTGTGTTTTTATATGGATCACAATTTTTGTTAAAAGTTGTGTTTGTACATTAAGGTGTCTTTTTATAAAAGGTTGTGTCTATTCTTTGATAAAAGTTGTGTTTGTTTATTTACGTGTCTTTTCACAAAGGTTGTGTCTCTTAATTGTTAAAAATTGTGTTCTTTCATTAAAATGTCTTTTTATAAAAGATTGTGTCTCTTCCTTGATGATCTATAAATAGTTATGGTCATGCATTTCTCAAACTCATGGAATGTGACCGAAAAAGTTCTAGGGACGTCTTCTCAATATTTTCCTTCCAACTCGACATTTGAAATAAATAAACTATAAGTAGAATATAATTAATAACCAACGAATGTAAACAGTTGCTAGTACAGAAAAAGGAAAAGTGCGACTACACCCTTCACAATAATAGTTAGCCAATACTAATGGATTCCAATGAACCATCGTAACTATTCCTCTTTCTATATAAACTAACAATTGTCGATAATCAGTTTCAATACTATCTGTACCAGTTATTTTTTTTTTTAAAGTGACATCAAAAAAAATTTACACTCTATCCACTTTGTGAATCGTTAGTGTCTACAAATTATCCAAGTTTTTTTTAACAATTAACCAACCATTTACTTTCTATCAGTGTTTATCGGTAACATTTTAATGGGCCTATAACTGTAAAAGTATTTACATTAAAAAATTTAGTTATGTGTGTTATTTCTATTTGGTTGGATTTTGTCGTGATTTGGTAAATTGTTTACCGGGTTTTTTCTTAAAGTTTGTTGTTTACGCCGTCTCCTGTACAGGTTTCTTTCTGATCAAATTAAGATATCTATTTTCAATAGCTTTCTGTTGGTTCACTACTTTTATGTGGCCAATCTTCTCTCGTAGTAGCTTCTGTCACTGGCTATGCGCTACAAAGTCTACATCGGCTGCATTCTACTGCGAATAATCGTAAAGATCAAGTATAGATTATCTTGTCCATAATCTACCAGAAAAGCAAGTCTATTGTGTAAAAATTTAAAGTTAATTGGTAAAAAATTTTAGCCTTCATAGGACAATTGATAATAAGAATTAATAACCAAGGTACGTAATTCAGTTTTAAACATTAAAACACAAGAAAATGTTATAATTTTCTTAAAATATAATGAAAATTAAATTGTTACTAATTAATTAATTTGATTTCATTTTCCAGTTAATATGTCGAACACTATAACATCTTTTTATAGTGTAAGTATTGACGAGCCTTTATATGGTTATTGTGCTGGTGTTGTTTTCATAATCTGCAAAATATACAACACACCCACAACAATACCACTATTAAGATCATTTTCATTTAAAGTTTGTGAATTTATTGACCAAGAGGAATCCTTAGATAAAGATGATTTTAAACATTCTTTGCGCGACGAGGGGATTGGAGTGAAGCAGCGAGTACATTTAAGGAAGATCTTATTCTTATTACCTCACAGATTACTCGGTCAACAGAATATTCTTCTTGAAAGATCATCACAATATCATTGACATTAGAAGTCTTTAATGAAACTTATAATCATACTTGGGAGGAACAAGCTATTGATGATTCTTTTAATATGACTAATGTGCAACCAAACCCAGCTACACTGGATGCAATTAATTCCTTGACGAAGATTATATATACAGAAGATAAAGATAAAGGAGAAGAAAATGAGATATGTGTAATATGCCAAGAAGAATATGTTCCTAATCAAGTTTTATTAAAATTACCATGTAAACATGTCTTCAATCTTCAATCAAGCATGTCTGCTTTCTTGGTTGAAAACCAATCATGATTGTCCTTTTTGTCGTTATAAGTTACCTTGCTAATGCAGGAAATAACAAAATAAATTTATCATGTTTCATTGTTATTATTTAATCGCACATACTTTTATGGTTTTCAAGTATTAAAAATATCTTTTTTGCAATATTGTAACCTAATCACAGTCATACTATTATCACACCAAAACAGAGGCAAAATTACTTATATAGGACGAATACATCAAAGAAACCGATACCTATCCATTTATATAATGTAATCAAAATTAGTCTCCCGTATTTCATAATATCCACCACCAAAGTGTTCCAGTTGAAAAATTAAGTATTTATTTACATAGTCAACCACCAATACTTGTACGAGACCATTTTCAGAATATGATTGGTAGAAACGACAAATATATATCTGTTGCTCCCATGTAAACAAAAATCATAAAAATCGTACTCGAAAAAGTCGACTATAACTCCTACAAGATGTAAAGAAATAGAATAAAAATAAAATTGTGAGAGAAAGAGAAAGTCCTAGAGAGAGAAAGTCCCGTCGTTTTCTCCTCCTCCGGCCGACGGTATGGGCTTCCACAGCCACCGTCGGTCTGGATTTCTTGTCCGTTTGCTTTCCTGCTATTTAAATTTCATTTTTCTGGTTTTCGGTTTGATTTTTTGGCTTCTGTCGTCGCACCGCCCTTTCGGTGGACGGTTGACTCTAGTGCTCCGTTGTTGCTCCTTTCCGTCAAAGGGGAACAAGCGGTTTCAGGTTGCGTTTTTAAGAGGAGGCTTTTTATGCTCCGGTATCTTTCATCTTGGTAACGAGTTTGTGGGTTTCGGCTTTGGATCTGGATGAGCTCTTTCGTCGACGATGGATGCTCTCCGACGTTTTGAAGCGGTGATGAAGTGGATGTGGGTTGCGTTGATTCGGGTTGAGATCTCGGGTGAATCCCGATGAAGCTCTCCTGTGGTCTTAAGCTGGTTTGGCTCCGAGGATTTGCGACGGCTGGTGGGTCTCGGTTGTGTCCTCCGGAGAAGACATGCAACGGCAACGCTCGTTGTTTTGGGAGGATCGAGTGACACGTGCCTCCGATTGGGTGAGGATCGTGACACGTGGTAATGCTTCCCGAGGTGTCGGTGGAGGTTTTTTGTGGATTTGGGTCTTGGCCCAATTTCTTTCATTTTAAGGTTGCTCAGTTCTCATATGGGCTTTAGCTTTGTATGTTTGTATGGTTTATGGACTTCGGCTTTGTACCTTTTGGACCTTGGACCACTATTATAATTTCAATTTGGACGGAAAAAAAAAACGACAAATATTTTGGTCCGAGCGTCCTATATGTCATTACAATATTTTATATATTATTATATTATAATTTAAATTGGCTGTAAACAACATAATTTTCCAGAGCATTGTATATAAAAAATTTATATTAAAATTAGATCGCGAGTCCTCTTCCCTCCTAGAGAGAGAAATCTCCTTGATTTCTTCTCCCTCTTTTCCAATTCTATCATGCAGAGAGAAAAAAATCATGAGGAGGAGAGGAGACGTTTTGTTTTCTGATTAATAGGTAAGATCTTTTTCGCTCGTAAATTATTTACCACCTCTTGCTCATATTATATTTAAGGTTTGCCGACTTCATCTTTGGTTTGGCAACTATTTTAATGTGGTGCGAATTTATCTGAGCAATTCTTTGAGTACCTATCTATTTTCTCGGTTTTGTGATGAACAACAAAGTTTCCGTTAGCGGATAGTATGCTCCGGGGAGTCCGAGAGTTAGTCCCCTCTTTCGCATCTTAAGTCTATCCCGTGAAGCTTTGATTAAGGATTTCTTCGATTTGAGTTAAGCTTAAATTTCTTGTTACGAGTATAAATCTCACTCTCTTAAAGCTATATCTTCAGTAAATTGGCTGATGTACATAGGATGAAAAGGAGGATGAGGTGCGTTTTTCTTGAACAACGTAGGGTTCCTCTAGAATCGATTTATCTTACCCTTTAGTAATCACCGGAGATGTTCTGAGACCTAGATTAGAGCAGCGGTTTCAACGAAAGGGTGAGTGGAAAATTAATATTAATGGCCTCAATCGGAGAGGTGAGATAGGAAGGAAGGCTCCGCCGGAAATAATGGGGGTGACCTACCGGAAACGAAGATCGTAGAAGATATATGTTGAAGCTCGGACTTTCGAATGCATGTGCTTTATTTCTGCAATGGGGAACTCCGAACTATGTGTATTATAAATCGTACACGTATTTTCTGTAATATGGCAAGTGGTTCTCTTTCAATCTCATTGGATCAAAACAATGTGGACGAGAAAAAAAATACACCGATTGAACTATTAATTGTGATGAAATATGAGAAACATTTTCCTTATTCAAGCTAAAAAAACTAGCGCTATTAATAAAAATTTAAAGATATATTTGTTTTAACAATTTTCTCCCATTTAACATTCGCTCAAAACGGTGTGGATCAGAGAGAGAAAGTACCTCGAAGTTTGGTTTCGGTCGGTTCGTGGCGTGATGCGTAGCGTCGCGGAACTGTCTTTCGTAGCAAAATCATCGGCCCTTGTCCCCTCCCCGTTTCCCCCGATTCCGCCTGTCAGAGCTCTGGTCAGTCACCAAACGAGATGGTTCTGTTAGGTAGTCGGCTGTCTGCGGGATTGATGGCGCGGTGAAGATGTTAGTAGATCTAGTTCCATCTCCGAGAGACAGAGGCTCTCACAGCTCCGTCGCCGCCGGTCTTTTGTCGCCGTGACGGGAAGCTTCTTCAGTTCCGCCGTGGTCGGTTCTAGTCTCCGGGAGGTGAAGGTTTACACAGCCTTGCGTCGCCGGCTTATGGCCCCTAGTCTTTTAGGGTTTAGTTTTATCTCTTTTTTTCTTAGTTTGCGTTTTTAGTTCCTTTGTTTTGTTTCTCGTCGGAGGAGGTTGAAGCTCTCCGATGGTAAGAGTGATGTTGCATGCGAAGCTATCTCTTGGGTGTGTGCGGTAAACAATGGCGGATGAGATTTCGTCACAGCGACGATTGATTCTCTTCGGTTTTAGAGACCCATGGTTGTAAAGATGCTCGCGGTTAAGATTGACGGAGACATGGAGCTCCGGTGTGGGCCGGCGATCCGAAGTTTGGGTTTCCGGCAATGAAGAGACTACAAGCGGTGTCAACGTGATGGCCTTGCGACACGTGTCCCCTCGACGTCGAGGATGGCAATACGTGTCCCCACAACGAACAGTTCGATCTGCGAGGCGGCAGTAGTCAAGGCGCGAAGAGTCTAGGGTTTCCTCAAGTTGGACCGTAGGTCTTAAGCCCAATTGAGTAGCTTTTTTGGCCCGGTTGGTTTGGGTTTGGGTTATAATTGTTCTGGGTTTGGCTCTTTTTCTTTTAAATATTAAAAACCTTGAGGGAAAAAAATACATTCGCTCAAAACTACTTCGCCATCTAACTTTATTCTTCGCGTTAATTAGGATCAACGCACGAAAAAAAATTCAATCTTTTTTAAATCTCCGGTCAGAAGCCCCGGTCATAGGGAAATGCATTAAATTTGAGCTTTATTTATAAACGAATGACAAATAAAGCAATATTTTACATTTAAGATATATTAGAATAATTTTTGCACTCACATACAATTTACTAACACATACTTAGGGGGTGTATTCAACTGAGAGTTTTAGGTGATTTGTATTAAAATGACAAATCCACTGTTATTCAAACATGAATTTTAAAAACTCATTTAAAATCCACTGTTATTGAACTTGACATTTTGTAAAGTACTCTCAAATCCACTGTTATTAAACATATTTTAAGTTGTGTAGTTTTAAAGTAGGCTGGGCATCCGGTCTTGGTCGGGTTGGTCGGGTCTTGTCGGTCCGGTCTTTCGGTCCGGAAATTTAGACCCATTTAGGTACCCATAATTTTTCGGTCGGTTCGGTCGGTCTTGTCGGTCCGGTCGGGTTCGGGTAATACCCATAATTTTCGGATTCGAAATGGTCCGGTCGGTTCGGTCGGTTCGGTATTTAGGATATAAAAGGAAATAAAATATTCAAATTCCATCAAATTTAGTCAAAATTTATCATATATATCTAAAATTTTACAAAATAACTTAAAATAAACTATTAATAGTTAAAATAGAACATTTTTAATTCTATATTTTACATTTCAAACTTCATGTTACTTATAAATGTTACAAAATAATGACAAAGATTGTTAATAAAAAGATATTTTAAAGTTTTAAAGTCGGGTTTGAATCGGGTCTATTCGGGTCGGTCTATTCGGTCGGTCCTTTTCGGTCGGTCTATTCGGGTCGGTTCTTTTCGGGTCCGGGTCCATTCGGGTAGAAATTTTTTGGACCCAATAGGTACTTGTAAATTTTCGGTTCGGTTCCGGGTCGGGTATTTTTGGGTCGGTTCCGGGTCGGGTTTTCGGGTCCAGGTTAAAATGCCCAGGCCTATTTTAAAGTTTTCAGGTGATTTTAGGGTGTTTGGGTAGAGTTTCTTAGTTAAAAAAATTAAAACTCAAATCCCATAGTTTTAGGTGATATTTTAGAGTGGTTAAACAAAAATCACTCAAATCTCTGCAACTTATTAAAATCATCTAAAACTCTATTAAAAATCATATCACCTCAAATGTTATATTGAATACACCCCCTTATTGTTTACGTACTACTACAACACCTACACTAAAATCTTGAGATAGTATAATCAATACATGTAATTCAATAATATACAACATCTTTTTGTCTGTGTTTTATAGATTCTCACAAGAACCCACAGACTCACATTCTTCAACCTTTATTGTTGATTCCAGGTTCACCAGAGTAGCAGAATTATACATTACGTCGACATCCCGCTTGCGTTTTCCACCACACACAACTCCAACTGATAAACCTTCATCGTTATACCCATCAGGGAAAACATTAATTGGAGAATACTTTTTCATGGGATGATACCCTGCTTCTGTTCCTTCATAAACAGGCCATGTAGAAGACATAGGAGAGAGATCAGAAGGATTAGGCTGATTACCGGCCATGGTTATCCCTGAGATATAAAAACCAAAGTTATTAGCCTCAGAGGTCTGATTAGTGAGATGCGCATCCGCTGCAACGGGATCATAATGATCGTCATCAGCAAAGTTATCACGCTGACTTGATCCAGTTGTTTGACTCAAATTGAAATCATCTCTCAGAAGGTATTTACCTTTCAAATACTTTGCTTTAAGATACCGTGAAGTTTCAGCATTCATATCACGATCATAAAAGGGAACATATGAATTGGGTACAGTCACATCACCAGAACGTCCAGCAATCATGCCTCTTCCATTAAATGCATCTGTGAAAAAACCCCTTCGTTCATTAGTCACAGGACCAGTATTATCGTTACAATCGATATCATTATCTATCCCATTTGGTTCATCATCAACAAAACCCAAAGGACAGTCTTCCTCATCATGTGTCAACATTCCACACTTAAGGCAAAAGTTCCATACACGCTCATACACAAACGAAATCAGTGTCTTCTCTCCATTTGAAATTTGGAAGATTCTCTGGAAACACAAATGTTTGCTTATATTCCAGTTCACACGGACGCGAACAAAATCTGTTAGGTTTGAAGCGTCATCAAATGGAATCTCTAGAATTCTTCCAAGTTTGTCACCAAGGAAGTCTATCATTTCCCTAGATATTGGGGAGGGATTCCCCTTATCTGCACCTATAATGCAATCATAAACATGTTGTTAGTTGTAACCATCGCATCACATCGCTGGGTTACGATCATCCACTCTGAAAAGGACCAGGGACCACTTTGCAAAACAAAGTTCATAGCCTCCTCTGTCTAAAACACAAACTGAAATTTTCTCTTGTCAATAATACGACCAATGACTCCATCACTTAATCCCCAAACACGAGGCATCTGATATATTAACTCTCTCATTTTCTGCTTCTTTGGGTTAACCAGAACCCCAACAATGGAGAATTGATTGAAACGGAGGGCTTGTGCACATATTGTAGGAGGCACGACGATTGGAAGTTCATCCACTCCTACACTATTACCTTCGATACATTTAAGTTTATCACTCATTTTAAGAAACTGAGATATAGAAAAATGGAAGAAGAATGATAAAAGTGAAATATTTATAGAGTAAAGCCATGAAAGCACTAGATTGAAAAATTGTGAAACTACCAAACCGTTTGATCAAAAAAAAAAAACGACCAAAATCATGAACGAATCGGTTCAAAAAAAGTCATAGTTGAAAATAAAATGCAGGGGAAAAAACGTTGGAGAAGAAGAAGAATAAAATCTACAGAAATAAAATAATATAAAATATTGGAAGGAGAAACATTGATTCTTGCCCTTATTTTTTTATCAACAAAAATAATTTAGGAAATGATATTGATATTTATATTAACTATAACTTCTTAATTAAAATAAAACAACTATATATATAACCTTTTAAATTATAAGTGACGAAGTAGTGAAAAGTTGTGACTTTGCATCTAATCTAAACAGAAGTGTCTTTTACTGAAAAATTAGAAAACACATTCCTAACCTAAATAGCATAAATAAACATTATGATTTTTTATATCAATTATTATGGGTTATTATTTTGTCAATATCATGAAAAATAATAATATTTTTATTGGTCTATATATATAAATATAAAACATATTAAAATAAAACTTACTAACAAAGGAAAACATGTGTCACTTATCTAAACTAATGTGCCTTCTCATCATTTTCCTTTTTTATTGAAAATATAATTAATAAACCCATTTGGGTTGACTCATAATTTTAAGTAAGTTACAAATAATGTTGGAATTAACTTTATATTTGTTATTAGATATTAACAAAACTTCTAAAACAAATATAAAAAGTGCGTTTACATGCTAAAAAACATTTTTGTAACACTTGTTGTATAAATAAAAATACAAAAGCTATTGGTTAAACTAAATATCCGTTTATTTTTTGATATATCCACAAACTTATGCAATGAACGTATTGGTAATGAAGCAGCTAGTACATTTATGGAAGATAATTTTCTTATTACTTCACAGGCTCTTACTTTTACACAATATTATTCTTCAAATATCATTACACTATCATCGGCATTTTAAGATTATATGAAAATATATAGTCATAAAATGACAAATGGGTAACCAAGACCAACTTCTTTGGATGCAACTGAATCATCATCAAAGATTACATATATAGCCGACAACGATAAAGAAAAAGAAAATGAGATATGTTAATATTTAAAAAAGGAATATGTTAACATTCAAGTTGCCATGTAAGCATAATGTCAATTATGCATGTCATATTTCCAGACTGAAGACCAATCAGGAATGTCCTATTTGTCGTTATAAATTACATTACTCCACTGAAATTATTATAATATAATTACAATTTATTCCATTTTCTAATATATTGGAAATTAGCATTTTATAATGTAATAACATTCGCACTATTGTCACATTTTAATACTACAAATCTACTCAAAAAGACTACTACATCAAGGAGACTTATATTATTTTCTATATATAAAGCGTAAAGAAATCTTTTATTGAAACGAGCTGCCGCGCGATATCGTGCGGGTTCAATTTCTAGTAGAAATTAATAGTAACTTACAGTAAAAATTTTGAACCACGTCTTTCTGATGTAGACGAGCGTCTTCTTCCAGTTCGGATGTGGCATGGAGAAGTAACCCTTCATCATGTCGGTTACGTCTGATGCGAGACATCCGTCAATCCCAAACCTAAAAAAAAACAAATTTAAAGTATAAATTAGATACTAATATTATTAAAAATTTTTAAAAGAATCTAAAAAGATGTAACATACCACAAAGTTCCGTCCGGTCGGTCGGGGTCTATGACTGGTAAATCTTCTCTGCTGGCTGGCGAGAATGTCCTCGACAGTGTACTGCGAGTAAGGAGCACTCGGCGGCACCATCGATCGGGATGAATCTGAGCCGGCATCTCCGCAGCCATCGGTGGAGGCACATGAGGTGGCACGAGGTGGCACCTCCGGGACATGATGATCATGAGGAGCGGTGGTGCCACCGATCGTACACGGAAGGAGAGACTCTCGAGAAGACTGAGTCTCGGGACGCTATCCGACCCGAAGAACTAGGTGATGTAGAAGAAGAACCGGCTGTAAATCCACTACCCGGCCACCTAACATCTCGCTCAGAAGGCGAAGTTTGTTCTTTCGCACCTATTAAAAACATTCAAAATTAGCACTCAAACTTCAAATTTTTATAGACTAAATTCCTAATTAATCACCTAATCAACACTAATTAACCTAAAATCCATAAACCTATCTAAATTCCCTACACTAACCACCTAAACTACCCTAAACTAATCAAAGGAAAGAGAGAGGACTTACCATGTTTTTAGAGAGGAAGCGGAGAGGAAATGAGAAAGTGAGAGAGTTCGTGGGTATATATATAGGATAGATTACCACGTAAAAACCACGTAAGTTAACAAGGAAATCGCGAGGCCCGTGTTTTCCTTTACGAGGAAATCGCGAGGCCCGTGTTTTCCTTTACGAGGAAATCGCGAGTCCCGTGTTTCTCAGTAACGAGGAAATAACGAAGATCTTTCTTAAATCCCTAAAATCCAAAACCCTAAACCCCAAATTATAATTTTAGGATTTATGTAATTGTTGGAATCGTAAGTGGGAAGAGCTCGTGTCTTCCCACTCGTGATTCCAGATATTTCTTCTATTTTTAAAGAATTCTTCAAAGAAAAAGAAGAAAGATACTGGAATTACAAGTGGAAGAGACCGTGTCTTCGCACTGGATTCCGACCTTTCTTCTCTTTTTTTAAGAATTTTTCTTCTTTTTAATATTTATGAATTCTGAATTGTGACAAAATGGTCTTGGTATATATAGATGTAGTTTTCCTCGTGAATTCCTCGTGAGTTAACGAGGAAATGACTAAACCAGTCTCTTCGTTTCTGTATTCCTCGTCGGTTCCACGTGAACTCACGTGGAAATCGCGAGGCCCGTGTTTTCCTTTACGAGGAAATCGCGAGTCCGTGTTTCTCGAACGAGGAAATAACGAAGATCTTTCTTAAATCCCTAAAATCCAAAACCCTAAACCCCAAATTATAATTTTAGGATTTATGTAATTGTTGGAATCGTAAGTGGGAAGAGCTCGTGTCTTCCCACTCGTGATTCCAGATATTTCTTCTATTTTTAAAGAATTCTTCAAAGAAAAAGAAGAAAGATACTGGAATTACAAGTGGGAAGAGACCGTGTCTTCGCACTCGTGATTCCAGACCTTTCTTCTCTTTTTTTTTAAGAATTTTTCTTCTTTTTAATATTTATGAATTCTGAATTGTGACAAAATGGTCTTGGTATATATAGATGTAGTTTTCCTCGTGAATTCCTCGTGAGTTAACGAGGAAATGACTAGGCCAGTCTCTTCGTTTCCTGTATTCCTCGTCAGTTCCACGTGAACTCACGTGGAAATCGCGAGGCCCGTGCTTATTTTCACGAGGAAATAACGAGGATTTGTTCTAAATCCTTACAACCCAAAACCCCAAACCCCTTCTTCTTATAACTTTATAACTTTATAACTTCAACCTCTACTTCTTATAACTTCAACCTCTACTTCTTATACAACCCATCAATCTCTAAGGAAGATAGGGTTTAGGGTTTAGGATTTTGGTTTAGAATTTGGGGTTTGCAATATATGAAGTAGAAGATAAGGAAGATAGGGTTTAGGGTTTAGGGTTTAGGATTTTAGGTATTTAAACATAAACCTCGTTATTTCCACGTAAGCTAACGTGGTCTTTACGACGATTTGTGCTTACGTGGATTTAACGTGTTTCTTTTTTTTTTTAATAATTAAATGTTTCTCGTTATTTCCACGTAAGCTTACGAGATCTTTACGACGAATTCTACTTACGTGGAAATCGCGAGGCCCGTGTTTTCCTTTACGAGGAAATCGCGAGTCCGTGTTTCTCAAGAACGAGGAAATAACGAAGATCTTTCTTAAATCCACAAATCCAAAACCTAAACCCCAAATTATAATTTTAGGATTTATGTAATTGTTGGAATCGTAAGTGGGAAGAGCTCGTGTCTTCCCACTCGTGATTCAGATATTTCTTCTATTTTTAAAGAATTCTTCAAAGAAAAAAGATACTGGAATTACAAGTGGGAAGAAGATGTCTTCCTTTTCGTGATTCGGACCTTTCTTTTAAGAATTTTTCTTCTTTTTAATATTTATGAATTCTGAATTGTGACAAAATGGTCTTGGTATATATAGATGTAGTTTTCCTCGTGAATTCCTCGTGAGTTAACGAGGAAATGACTAAACCAGTCTCTTAGTTTCTGTATTCCTCGTCGGTTCCACGTGAACTCACGTGGAAATCGCTGGTGTCTTATTTTCACGAGGAAATAGCGAGTTTGTTCTAAATCCTTACAACCCAAAACCCCAAACCCCTTCTTCTTATAACTTTATAACTTTATAACTTCAACCTCTACTTCTTATAACTTCAACTCTACTTCTTATACAACCCATCAATCTCTAAGGAAGATAGGGTTTAGGGTTTAGGATTTTGGTTTAGAATTTGGGGTTTGCAATATATGAAGTAGAAGATAAGGAAGATAGGGTTTAGGGTTTAGGGTTTAGGATTTTAGGTATTTAAACATAAACCTCGTTATTTCCACGTAAGCTAACGTGGTCTTTACGACGATTTGTGCTTACGTGGATTTAACGTGTTTCTTTTTAATAATTAAATGTTTCGTTATTTCCACGTAAGCTTACGAGATCTTTACGACGAATTCTACTTACGTGGAAATCGCGAGGCCCGTGTTTTTAATTCTCACTTTCGTCGTAAAGACCACGTTATATTACGTGGAAATAACGAGGTTTATGTTTAAATCCCTAAAATCCAAAACCTAAACCCCAAATCCCATCTTCCTTATCTTCTACTTCATATATTCCAAACCCCAACCATAATTTAATCTTTTTATTCCATTCCACAATTCGAAAACCACAATTCCTTAAGTCTGAAAATCAATCATACACTTAAAAGAAATACATCAATACAAATACATCAATCGGATACATCGACATTCTCGTCATCACTAGAAACATCATCATTTTCGTTAAACTCGTCTTCAACAGCTTCGTCCGTCATCGTCGGTAAGATCTTCGTACTCATGATTATGCGGATCAATGAGAAGTATGTCGATGTGTGGCAGCTTCGGTTCCTCGACTACATTTATCGTTCTTCTTGCAATGGTGGTTCTTCTCCACTTATGATTAGATCACGAGGTGTAACTTTGATCACGGATAACCAATTTATTCCTGATTCTCTCATCCGAGGGTATGGAAGGAAGCTAACTTGGTCTGCTTGTGAAGCTAAGATGAAAGGCTCAAATTTGTTGTACCTTCGTCCACCATTGACATCAACTACACCAAATTTGTTAAACCGAACACCTCTGTTGACGCATGGTCGAACCATTCACATTTGAAGAGGACGATTTCAGCTTCAATATCACCGGGAATTGACTTCAATAATCTCCGCCAAGATCCTGTAGAAATCTGTTTCCCTTTCACACATATTCCATAGTTCTGGTGCGTACGCCATACTCATATGTGTGAAAAGTATAGCCTCGTGTGAAATACATCTGTGATGTGGTGACCTTTACATGTGGAGATTGAATTACTTCGTGTAACCACTTAGGCTAATCTACATCGTCGTCATAATCAACATAAAAAAAAAAAAGAGAACGTTGAAATATTAATACATATAATGTATGAAAATATAATTTGATCGAGCTGTAAAAATTAATATCTTCAAATACTTAATAAAGTGTTGATCTTTCATTTTGTCTACGTCACTTGTGGATATACCTGGGAATGTTTCTTTGATTTGAGAAACAAATAGGCTGTAAAATCACATTTTATATCAATTAATCTTAATTTCACAATTATATAATTTATATTTATTATGTGTGTTTAGAAGTGTCCATATGTACCTCTCAAAATAACGCATCAATGGATCCTCGCAATTGAGTAGAATATAGGTGTGTGCACTATGGGCGTCTTCTTCACTCGACCACCAAACCTCTTTTGATTTCCCACCGAGTCGCCCAATCTGGCTAAAGATGTCTGGAACACCAGCAGCTGCATATGTTGGCGCGACACCACCATCATCATATCTTCTACGAGCTCTTTTCCGGGTACGTACTTTTGACCCAAAGTAGTACGATGTGAAGTGAGAAGTTTATTCCGTCAAACTTCCAGCAATTATAGAACCTTCAAGTTTTGCGAGGTTTTTGGCTTTTCCCTTCAAATATTTCATGGCTCGCTCATACTGATACATCCATCCGTAATGTACAGGTCCACGAAGCAATGCCTCATATGGGAGGTGGATAGCTAGATGCTCCATGACATCAAAAAATTCCGGAGGAAATATTTTCTCAAGTTGCACAATAAGATGGGAATGTTCTCCTGGAGCTGATCCACAACTTCTTCTTTAAGAGTGCGTGTGCTCAGATCCCTGAAAAATGCTCCGATGCCTAATTCCAAAAAAAATAAACACATTAGTCATATATTATTGCAAACTAAACCATTATAAAATTACCGGGTTATAATTTATTACCCGCAAGTGCTTCATGTATGCGTTTGTTGGAAGTAGCTCCAAAATGCAAAGGAAGTAGTCGTTGCATAAATACATGACAATCATGACTCTTCATCCAGAGAACTTTTGACCCTTTTCAACACATCTAGAGATTTGAAACATACTCATCGGGAACTTCACTTCGATGCCACCCAAATGAACAACACCGACTTTTTCCAAGACAATCTGAATATCCGAACGGAACTTGTCCATTGCTTTTTATATGTAACTCACTTCTTGAGCAAATATCCGGTAAGTCCATCCTCGATTTTATGTTGTCTTTTGTCTTTCCTGGGACATTCAATATTGTATTCATGATGTTCTCAAAGAAATTCTTCTCTATATGCATCACATCGAGGTTGTGGAGCAAAAGAAGATCCTTCCAATATGGCAACTCCCAAAATATACTCTTCTTGTGCTAATTGTGCTGAACACCGTAAAAATCAGGCATATTACCGGGGACATGCCAATTACCACCACGAGGAACTGTTTCTAGAGCTCCATAGTAATCGAGTTGCGCTTCAATTTGTTGTCCAGTTAAATATGGAGGATGAGTGTCTCTCACAACTCTTTTGTGCCTCAACAATTTCTTGTTTCTTCAGTACGGATGGCCAATGGGAAGAAATCGACGGTGACAATCGAACCAACTTGTCTTCCTACCATTCTTCAGTTGAAACGCATCTGTTGTTCCATTACAATATGGACAAGCTAATCTCCCATGTGTAGTCCATCCAGACAACATCCCATATGCATGAAAGTCACTTATGGTCCACAAAAGCATCGCTCGCATCGTAAAATTCGTCTTCGTTAAGCAGTCATACGTCCTCTTCCCTGTTGACCACAAATCTTTCAACTCTTTTATCAGTGGTTGTAGGAAAACATCCAGAGACCTTTTTGGATGGTTCGGACCAGGTATTAATATGGTCAAGAATAGCAACTCCCATTGTATGCACATCTCCGGTGGCAGGTTGTATGGCGTAAGAAAGACTGGCCACAATGAATATTGTCTCCCGACATTCGAATGGACTAAATCCATCGTGCATAATCCGAGATACACATTCCGGCTATTGCTCATGTAATTCGGATGTACTTTGTTGAAATGTTTCCGGGCTCTTGACATCGATGGATGAGTCATCTCACCATCCGCCTCGAGTGTGCTCGGCATGTCATCTCATCTTCCCACAATCTGCTCGATTGGTACAATCTTTTCAATCTGTCTGTAATTGGTAGGTATCACATCCTTTGGTACGGCACCTATTACGCCCTCGCCCTGCGGCTTGAATCGTGGCTTCTTGCAGAATCGACATTCTTCTAACTTCTCATCATCTCCCAGTGGATCATGCAATTGTCAATGCAAACATCTATTATCTCTGAAGGCAAGCCAAGACTATAAACCAGTTTCTGAATCTCATAATAAGAATCAGCAGACACATTGTTTTCCGGCAACTCTTTAAACAAGTCTGCCCATTCATTCATGCAACTTTTAGGTAGATTGTGATCAGTTTTAATATTCATCATTCTAGCTGCCAACGACAATTTAGAGACCTTCTCTACAACCATCAGAAAGTGGCTGATTCAAAGATCTAACATTTCATAAAACTTTTTGCATCTATATTAGGTTCTTCATCTTCATCATGAGCTACTTAATGCATCAGCTACCATATCATGAACCCTATCAAAATCTACCATCTGCTCTTCTTGATGGTAACTATGTTCATTATGCAAATGATGATGATCAACCGGTTGTTCTTCCTGAAAATTGCTAATACTACTACTAGCTTCATGATTCTCATCATAACTATAACCTTCTCCATATTGAAACCAGATATAGTAATTTGGCGGGAAACCTCTATTTATTAAATGCTTCCAAACATTTTCACGATTGGCCAATTTCGAATTGTTGCATTTCCGACAAGGACAGAACAACTTACCGCTTTCTTGGGCCAGCGGTGTGGAATCTGCCTGATGCATAAATGTCTCCAGCCCCGCAAGTTATTCTTTCCGCACTCTCCCGTTAGCATCTCTATGCATATACATCCATCTCCGTAACTCGAAAATATTCCCGGAGCCCGACATTTTTTTTCTTTCACGTTTTTATTTATTTTTCTTCTTGGTGTGTTTAAAATGATCTTCAAAGGTTCATATTTATAGGAAATTTTCGAATCTGGTAGTTGAGATTTTACTACGAAATAACCACGAAAATTTGTTAGGTAGCCAAAAAAAAACGTGTTACACCTACAAAGTTGATAGACTCGAAATTTCGTCGTTATTTACACGCAAAGGTTTTCCTCGTAAAGGACACGCTAAATTTACGTCGACATTACGAGGAACATTATTTTCCTCGTAAGAACCACGTTATCTTACGTCTTTTTTACGTGGAAATGATTTCCTCGTTAATTTACGACGAACTGACGTTGCTTTTTATTTTCCTCGTAAGTAACTCGTAAAGGCGACGTTATTTTACGAGGTTTTATTTTTCTCGTTAATTTTCGTCGCTAAAGTTGTGTTTTCTTGTAGTGAAACTGTAATTTAAGGAGTTCTTTCTATGGTAAGCTCGAATTAGGGATGACAATGAAGTGATTTCTGCAATACAATATTAACAAAAAAAAAGAAGTTTTGAATACACTAGCGTTCAAATTTCAGATCAGAGACATACATCATTCTCACCTTTCGGATTTTGAATTTCTTCTAATGAAGTTGTCCCCATGTATTATTTTTATAGGAATCATAAATAATGAGGTCCCTACCCATGATCACCATAATCACATTGGATTTCATTGCTTTAACATGTTAATACATGCAGATGAGTATGTATATTAAACAGGCAATGCTATGGAAATCTTAAGGGATCGAAATTATTAGTCTCACCATCTAAAAATCAAACAGGTAAAATAAATTCTAAGGACATTAATTTAGAAGTGATAAAATAAAAAATCTATTGAAATGATAGCATAACTTACAAACTTATCAATCACACTAACTTTCTTAATTAATATCAAAGTTTAAACCAAATATTTTCTCTGTTTCATTCTTGAGAAACACATCCACGTTTAATAATCTGGATAAGTTATTTTGGATTCAGATATATGTAATTTAAAGATGAAAAACCTTATGCCTTCTGCAAATGGCAAACTAGCTTTTGCCAAACAAAGACTTAATGAACTAGAGCATGTTATTTGACAAAATTGGGAATCTTTGATCTGTCTATTAAGATGTCCTCGAGAGTGTTCTAAAATACAAATATATAGAAACTAGAGCTAAGTATTTTATATTTTTTATAAAACATAAAATATTAGTTCGGATATATAGATATTTATATATATGTTTGAAAAAACATTTAGAAAATACTTAACTTTAGTTCTATATTTTCATTTTCATTTGACAGATATCAAAAACAGTGTAGATTATTATTATTTTTTTGTAACAAGTTAGGATTTATGACATCTAACAAATAATATCAAGACTTAGAAGTTCATAAATATTTAAAAATCTAATGTGAATGATAAAATTAAACTTCAAATCCAAAAAAACCAAAAGTAAAACATGATTAATAGATTGTCGATAAAATAAGCTAAAAACCTAACTTCTTTATTAAAAATTATACATAACAGATTTTAAAAACATAACTAAAATCTAAAAAAAAAGTTATATATTGGTTCAACCAATAACGGAGTTTTAGTGATTTTTTGCGGGTTCTAATGGATTTTTAAATATTATTTTTTCACAAAATCCAAGCCGGATTTATATTGGGTCACCAATTTTATCGATTCAACTGTGGGTTTGGGTCAGGTTTCAAACACTGACTATGAGTCTTTGATTTTTTGGGTCAATTCCGAATCGAGTTTGTTTGGTTACGAATATATTTTGGACTATTATGTTAGGTGACTACTAAGAAAATATAATATGTTGCAAACTTTAGTAATAAATTTTAAAATAAATTTTGAAAATGAATATGGCACAAGTGTATAGTTATGCAACTTGACTTGCTCGCCTCCAACACCAAACCACTCATATAATGACGAAACTGAAACTTTTAGATTACCATTGTTGTTACTTGAAGTTAAGCCGCTTCATCACATTTCTTAATTTATGAATGAGGTGGCTTGGCTTTGCCACATGAGATGTTTTTGGCACTTAGGGAGTGTTTTGATTCCCATGAGTAGTGAGAAGCTGAATTCTTTTTTTGTTAAGGCTAAACTATCCTCTATGTTGTTCTTTCTCAGTCAGAAGAAAAGAGCAAATCAGTAACCACAAATT